>JXCR01107339.1:264785-338309 GCA_002079205.1 Phalaenopsis hybrid cultivar | reverse complement strand
GGGGGGGGGGGGGGGGGGGGGGGGGGTCGGGCGGTGTTGTATTGAAAACAATGGCCGAACAACAAAACGGCGAGCTGCCTAACTCAAGGGGTTCCACCACCAATTCCTGAGTAAGATACAGACACACCAATTGCAAAATGAAATGATGCAGCACTCTGAAGAGCATAAAATAGATAACCATGTCTCCAAAATACTCAAACTCAACACTAAGTCTCGAAAACAGCCAAATGCATGCATAAATAGTCTCATCCCTAAAACAAACCATAATTAGAACTAAAAAATAAGAAAAAAATAGATAATGAAAACAAATAATGCAGAAGTGAAATATGGACGATATCACGCTCGATTCTCCCTTGATCACATGTTTTTTCGCAATCCCGCAAAATCATTGTGCCTGGTCCTATGATCACAGGAAAACATAAAATTCAGCTTCCGCGTTCGGTTTGAATGCGCTCATGCATTTTGGAAACTTGTCCCTTGACACCCAACAACATGACAGCCCAAACGTTGCATTTCTTTTACAATTTAAACAAGTTTTATTCTAACACAGCTAAATATGGAAATAGAGCTGCACTCTATTGTGCCTCATTCAGCCCTTCGAAGTGATTTTGTTTTAAAAGACGTAAATGAGCAGCATACCCAATTTTTCTCTTATTTTAGAAAATATCTCAATTTGTGAATCCCTGAGGCAAAGTTTTGTACACATTTGGCATTTTTGTTTTAGTAATGCAAATGTAACATTTCAAAGAAACGCGATTTAGCTAGAATTTGGAACAAGCAGCAAAAGGCCAGTACAAAAAGATAATAGTGTGCCCCATGGATTGATGACAAAATTTCACTGCAGTGCAAATTTATTATCGCATCCTACCTTATCATAACCAGAAGTTGAACTCTCAACTGCATCTACTGTATGAAATAATTTGTTCCTGCTCATGCCGACAACTCCAGAATATCTACCATAAAATATCAACTCGGGTTCGGATAACTCTAGTGAAGTAAGATCACTGGTTGCAGTCTTTCTTTTAGCTGCATCCTTTCGGCCTTTCCATGTTCTCTTTGAAGTCCACTCTTTAAATGTATCTTCCTCATTCTTAAGATCAGGAGCACCTGCTAAGTTTTAAAAAGGCCTGGCATAAATGCATAAAGTGCTGAAAGGCAACAATACAAACTCCTTACACATTTTCACATCGGTATGTGATCTTGCAGGTACAAAGGAAAATGTTGTTCCATCAGCTACAAATAGACGGCATCGATCCCCAATTTCATATTTCTGCAGCATAGTGCGGCAAGCTGCTAATCTGTGATGTGCAACATCTACACCGGTAATGGTTCCCGAGTTACCAAGCAAGTCAGCAAGCATGCAGAGTTTGGCACCTAAAACCACGGGCAGGTGGAGAAAATAGTGTTTATGATAACATAATGTGAAAATAATCTAGTAACTAGCTTCTGCAAAACCTAGTGATGCAAAATTGTAGCGCCTTATAAGGTTTGTTGTTATAGAGTAGATATCCCTAAGCTATTCTTGCTAGTAGGTATTCCTGAGGGTATTATTATCAAATTGCATTCCAGATAGATAGTGGTTTTATATATAATTCCTCGCTGATTTTATAAATTTCAATTTTTAATTAAATTCTTTGGATTTATTCAATCAATATATTATCATTTGGTTTCTTATTTTGTATTTATTATTTTCATTTAATGAAAGTAAGTTGTAGGCTTATGTAGAGATTTGTGAGTTACACATCCTAAATTTAACAAATAAGATTTCAATGAAGTGCATCATTTCAGTTGCATTAGAAAATCCTAACCCAAAACTATCATGTAATAAATTACAACAAAATTTTAGGTTGTGTCAATATGTTACTCAAAATCATTGCTAACTACAGCATAACCTAATAGATGATGAAGGAGATCGGATTTTGACAACTTTGTGAATTCAATTGGATGAACTATAGTAAACAAAACCAATTAAGTGATGCCATTTATATAGTTAACACATGACTTGATAATTTGAAAGCTAATTAAGTTCACATTTCTTAACCAAAGGTAGGTTTCAATCAAATTAAGCCCATCCATTTTTTTAACCCATCCAATTGAAAGGTAAAACTGGCATGAGAAAAAAGTCATCAAAATAGAAATTTTTTAGAAGGGAGGCCGAATCGGAGTTTTTTTAAGGTTAGGGTTAATTTCCTTTTTTTTAGGATTTTTATGTTTAATTGAAATGAATTAATTATTGTTTATGAAATAATAATCAGAATTTTCAAAATGCAAAAAAAAAGCATGGAAGTCTTGGGTTGGATCGAGGAAAGTTGGTGACAATAGAGGTAAGGGTTTGGCGTTTTATTTGTGCAGGCTATTTTAGTTCCCTAATTAAATGTTATTAAGTTATATAAAATTCTATGAATTAATATTAGTGACTATAAATTGTCAAGCAGTTAAAGTAAAGGATAAGGAAGATCGAGATCAGTGTTTGTGCAAAAGAAAAAAAAGAAAAAGGAGGTAAAGTGCGGGTTTATTTTTATTAAATTTATTAAAGAAAATTTTCATTTATTAGTATTTAATTTTAAACGATGCTCCTATAACGGTTGTATATAAAACATGACTTAAAAGCAAAACAACAAGTTTAAGAATTCGGAAGGTATCATTTCATGAAGTAATTCAAGGTGAGTACCCTTGCTTTTAAGCTATGGTTTTTTTTGTTCTTCTAAATCGAATTCCTTGATTGTTACTTGCAACATTTTAGAAATAATAATGTTATGCATAATTTAAAAGTAGAAGTGAATGAAAAAAGCATATCAATGGTATGGATAATATAGTATGTTTGTTGGTGCATACTTAGCTATGACGGAATTCACCCATTTATGGTACTAGTGGGAGAATGATAAGGTATTCGTGCACGTAAATGAAGAAGGTTATTGATATTGATGTACATTAAATGGTATAATTTTAGACGATGCTCCTGTGATGGATGTATATAAAATGATATAGATATGAAAATGATATAGTATAACATAAAGAACATTTTGAAATACCTTGATCAATCATATTCATAAATATAAATTAACAAAACACTCATACTTATTTAATAAAAATTTAACTAGCATGTATATTTTTTTTTCATCATATTACAATAGTTTGAAAATAGAAGTATTCCCTAATTTTTGTAGCACATTTTATTTTAAATTAACTTTTCAAGATTAATAATTTTGATTAGAATGTGTAATAGAATAGAAATATTTATAGAAGATGCCCAAAACCTGACCTAAGATAAATTTATAACAACTCTAATTTAATTCCTTTTTCGTTATAGTGGTTCTTTTATTTACTTTTTGGATCATAAATTGACAGTGATAGAAAATAGAAATAATTAGATTTCACTACCCGACCGTCTGTTCCCGTCTTGGTTAATTTCAAGCCCCGAGTCAAGTAGTAACATAGCTTGCGTTATTATTTGACTTCAATTTCATTAAAAACCATTCAATCAAGTTTTTCATTCCTTTTACATCATTGCTTTTCATGATAATGTTATCAACATAAATTAATAATGCTCTAAAGATATGTTCTTACTAATAAAATATAGTCTTATTGACTTTACTCGTATCTCATATTGAGCATTATTTCAACTATCATTCAAATCAAGCTTTGGAGATTACTTTAGCCCAAACAATGTCTTTCTAGCTTACATATATTTCGTTACATAGTTGAATCAATCCTAATGATACTTCCATATAAACTTCCTCCTCTAGATCATTATGTAAGAAAGAAATCCTTAACAAAAATTTTTTTTTCTTTCGAGCCCCTGTTAATTGTAAGAACCCAATTAGTATTCACTTTTAGCAATCGAGCAAAGTTTTTGATGTAATTAATCCATAAATTGGAGTGCAGCCTTCAAGTAAACCATATAATTTATAATTTACAGTAAAGGCCCATCTACATCCCACTAATTTCATTTCTTATGGTAACTTTACCAAATCCCATGTTTTAAATTTTTAAAGAGCTTTCATTTCACCTTTCATAATATGATTCCTTCTCACTATATAATACATTAGAGATTGTCTTAGAGATAGAAGTAGAATGTAAACTAATAAGAAATTTTTTTAATGATAAAAACAAACACAAAGAGTTTCAAAAAATTCTCATGACTCTGTTATTAAGACACCTTTCAATTGCAATTTCAATAGCTCCCTCAAAGGATTCAATGACATATATTGATTTGGTTGATTCGACTTATATAGAATGAGGGATTGATGTCTTTCCTCTTGAGTAAACCTGGGTATATAATCAATTTGGGTAAGAGCATTCAATTCTGGGATAGAGTTGCTTGATGGAATGAGTGGCGAGAGAGGGCAACCCAAGAGAATAAACATTTTAATTTATGATTTGTTAATATTATTTCTTCTTAAGGGTAAGCAATAATAAAGTAGTGTCTTTTATTAAAAGCTAGATTAGGAAACACATTTTCATTGCGGCGATAATAGCATTTGTATGCCTTTTGTATAAGAGAAAGCCAATGAAGATGCATTTAATTACACATGGATCAAGCTTTTTTATATTTTGAGAATGTGTACAAATGAATGAAACACTACCAAATATTTTAAGAACAAGATTATTGCAGGCGTCGAATTGAGAAAAGAAATTATTTAGGATTTAGATAGAACTATTAATCTCAAGAGCCCTTATAAGTAATCAATTTTTATTGTAAGCAGCCGTTAAAATAACTTCCCCTAATAAATTTTAGGAACATTCATTTGAAAAATTAGAACTGTCATGATAACAGATGAGTTTAGCATTAGCATACATGACTCTTTTTATTTTAACAATAATTTTATTTTTTTAGCAAGATATAAAAGGTGGGCAAGAAGATGGATATCATTTTTTAAATTTTAGTAAAAAGATTAATGACATGGGCACAATTATTAATAAAAGGTGCAAATCAATTAGCCCAATAGATGCTAGGTGCACAAGTGGTCTACAAATGTCACTATAAATGAAAGAAAAAAAAAGAGTAAATGTTCTTGTGTTTGGAAAACTTCCATTTTTGGTGTTTTGCTAGTTTACAAACATCACAAAGAAATTCTTTATTATTTATTTCTTTGAATGACGAAAGAAAATTAATTTTGAAGAGAATAGAACATGGATGATCGAGGCATAATGGTTGAATTCATATTTTATTCTTTATTGATTCAAGAGTTTCTAGAAGAGCAGATAATTCTATAGTTGTATGGAGCTCTCTTCATCATTGGATTCCAAAAGTTAACAAATATTATCCTTTTTATTCATTAAATCCAATGGTCCTCATGCTCTCCTCTAAAAGGTAAAATAAGAAAGATAAAACGGAACAGTGTACTAAGAATTTTTAGTTAATTTTTAAATGGATAACGTATAGCTAAATACCTTAGATAAATTAAAACATTTTTAACTATGAGAAGTCTAATTATAAGAATATTTGATTGACCGGTCATGACCTTTAAGGATCCATCGCAATAATTATTTTCTTGTTGCTCAAAAAATAAAGTAACTATGAAATAATTTTGTAAGAAAAGTTGGTAAGATGATTATTAGATCTTCAAACCTAGGAGTGAGCTAGAAAAGACAGCTTTATAACCTAAATTAGAATATAAATAGTTACAATAGAAGTTTGTGTACCCCTAAAGAATTTTTTATCTTTTACGTTTATTTTTGGTTTTTGAAACTCGATGGATTATTCTTTGGAATTATCTTCTCAAATGTGCCATATATCCATGTGCCTGCTCTTTTGTTTGTCACCTTTGTGATGCCCAAACTCAATTTTGTGATTTGCCACAAAGTTTTCAATATCTCACTTCTGTATATCATGTTGTTTTTCAATATGAGTGCCATAATATCTCTATTGATCATCACTCAGATTTGTTGTTTCTGGTCCTTAATAGGAGATAGCTTTGAGTCAGAGTTCATAATGTCAACAGCCTATGATATTAAAGTCCGTCACTTTAATAGGTTATTAGAGATCATGGTTCCCTTTCTTCAATTTGGATCATCGCTTTCATTTAATCATAGTAAATCATACTCCCTAATAACTGTACCTTTACAGCATCAAACTCAACATTTACTACAGCTAAATAATCATTTATATCAATTTTTTTCAACAAACTTTTCAAGGAGAGAAGCATTTTTGCCACTTTTAATTAAATGCTTTGATGATGATCCATATCATACCAAAGGCTTTGCTAAAGGTTTGAATATTCTTTGATAAATTGTCCTTCGTTCTTTATGCATGAGATCTTGGCCTTGACTTCACAGATTTATGTAACATCACAAACTTTGAAATGAAGGAGCATGCATGTGTGACTTATCTCAGAAACCACATAGATTCAAAACAAGGACATCACATAAGAAAAATGTTCACCTTAAAATTAAAAAAAATAACAAAATCTCAATACTTCGGTTTGGTGCCAAGTAAATGGCCTGCTTTTTCTCTTTCCTTAAAAAATGTGTGAACCAATTATAACCATTTTAGATAAGTCTTTCCATTCAACCAATATGTTGAATAAATGTTTTGCAGCTCTCTTGTTGGATTTGGATCGCATCCCTCAATCCCAAGGAAACCTATAAAAAAGGGAATATGACCAAAAATATTGTTTTCCATGGAGAAGGGTTTGCCAACATTGTGTTCAAAAGAGCCGAAAAATAATAGAAATTTGAAGGTTTCTATTTCAGAAATCAAAAAGTATATGAAATAAATTTTGGTAGTAGCAACCTTATTGTATTGGCGACCAAGATTTCATACTTCGTTAACTTCTTCCTTGTACCAACAACCTGGATCTACATAGCCTGTTATTGGTTTGCTACTATTCCTAATTTTGTTCAAATTTGGCCCAGTTATGAATCTAATTATGGTGAGAAACAAACAATCTATCTTTGATTTTGCTTAGTTGTAATTTTTTAGCAATGTTTTTAGATTTATTTAGACATTACATAATTATTTGGACCAAAATTATTGTAAATACTATGTGCATCTAACTAAAGTTATTGATTGACTTACTAGTTTGTGATCTATGAATCTTAAGCTACCTTGTATGATTTGTATAAATTATATTTTTCTAGATGTATTAGGAAATACTAAACTTAAAACAATCATGCATCACATAGTAAAGAAAATTAGAAAAAGTACAAGAACGATGATTGGACGGCACTACAAATTTTTATTTTAGTCACATATGAATAAAGTGAGTCGTAGTTAAGCTCTATCTATATGCAGCCACAATTAAATCAATAACAACATAAAACAACAGGTCTTTGTCCCACTAAGTGGGGCCGGCTACATGAATCATTTTCTCTATCGTGTCCTATTGAGTGTCATATGTTCATTAAATTCTAATAAATTTAAATCATTATCTTATACAACATAGTGTGATTTTTTTTTGTTCTACCTCTACCTTTCTTAACATAAGTCAAATTTAAACATCTACTCTCCTAATATGGCCATCAGATGGCCAATGTTTACCTTGACAAAACCATCTAAGATGACTATCTCTAATTTAGTTTGTCATTGGAGCTACTCCAACCCTTTCATAGATATACTTGTTTTGCATTTTGTCTCTAAGTATAAAGCCAGCCACTTATCTACTTAAGCATTCATTTCTCAACAACACAAATTAATTATATGCTTCTCTTTTAAAAGGCCAACATTACGCACCATGAAGCATTGCAGGTCTCACCAAAATCTTCTAAAATTTTCCTTCAAGTCTTAGTGATACTTTTCTATCACATAATAAATCCGATAAATTCCTACACTTCAACCATACAACTCAAATTCTACTAATAACATCTTTGTCTATATCATTATTGCTTTGAACAATAGACTTGAGATATCCGAAATGCTCACTCCTTTTAATGACTTAATCAACAATTGTCACAACCCTGCCACTAGATCTACTACTACTAAAATTACATTCATGTATTCAATTTTGAACCTGCTCAAATGAAAGCCTTTAGATTCAAAAATTGACCTCCACAAATCATGTTTTTTAAAACTCTCTCTAGTCTTATCCAAAAGAAGGATATCATCAGCGAAATACATATATCAAGGTGCATCCTCCTGTAAATGTTCAATAAGAAAAGCAAAAAGATGTGGGCTTAAAACCGATCCCCAATGTAATCCAACTGAAATAGAAAAATACATGGTGAATCAATCTTGATTTCTAGCACAAATAATAAAACTAGCATGGATATCCTTAATGACTTGAACATAACCAATATCAACATCTTTCTTTTCTAGAACGATTCCAAGTACTCATGCAAACTTATCATATGTTTTTTTCTAAATCAACAAAATCATATGTAAATCCTCCCTACTCTCTATGTATTTCTCCATCAACCCTCTCCAAAATTTATAGATCCCATAGTAGACTTGCCCAGCATGAGTCCAATTTGATTTTGAGAAACTTTTGTAACATGTTGTAACATATGTTCAATTATTTTCTCCCACAACTTTAATATTTGACACATTAAATTAATTCCTCTAAAATTTACATATTCTTGTGCATCCCCTTTATGCATGAACCATTATATCATGCAAAAAAAGAAAAGTGGACCTCCTCTGCTTCTAAATTCCAGGACATATTAAATAGCATCATTCATCCAAGATGAGCAAGGAAAATTTTGCCAAAAGATACCTCAAAACCACGTCACATAAACTGAAATGATATATTTTAGAACCATCTAAGGTTGGAAATGTGACCTTGGATAGACAAATGTAGCTTTGTGCTTGTAGTCCAAAAGGCTAAAACGTGGCTGGTCCAAACCAATCACATAATAATCCAAGAAGACTTTTCTTGGTCTCGGAAATACCTAACCAAATAAATCAATAAGCCATGGTGGTAGCTGTCATCTCCCCCTGAGGATTACCCACAACGTGGGCAAATGAGGTTTTGACAGGTTCAATCGAAGAAGAAGGAAGCTCCATCACAGCAAGAAAGCCCTACAAGTGGTCGGGGCGAAGTTGCGCAGCAGAAGACAGGAACCGCAGACCGCAGATGACAGATGCGAAGAAGTCACGGCTCGACAGAGTCCAAACCGAAGCCACGCAGAAAAACCACGGCGCGAAGGAGGAGACGATATTTGTCTATCCAAGGCCAATACTTTAACATACATCATTGACACATCAATGTCCATGTGGCAGCTGATGTAGAATCATATAGTGGCAAAACTTACCAATTTTTTTGCTGTCTAACAGGTATTCTTTAATAAAAATTAAATTTTAATCTAAGTAGTTTAGAGAAAATTAATTTATTTTTATGTAAAAAAAGTTAATGTATTTATACATTTAGATCATAATTAACTTACTGCAACTGAATCAACCTTTTTCCGTTTTTGTAAAAAACATACTTTATCTCTGAAAGCAACTAAGGAATACACAAATAAAGTACTTACGAAAAAAGAAAGTTTCAAGTGCAAGAACATAAGAAAAATCAAAATGAACAATTTAGTTGCCACAGGGCGGTAAAATGGTAGAGATTGAAATATAAGTTTCTTTACAGGGTTTAAAAAACATTCAAATAAACTAAAATACCTAACCAAATATATCTCGTGCATGTTTATTAAAGGGAGAGTTAAACATTCTTGCTTATATTTTCCTGTAATTTATGCATAGTTTTACTTTTGCATGGTTTCCCCCAACACTGCATATGGTTCTATAATAGTAAAGTTAAAATCAAAAGAAATCTTCCCCGCATGGTTCTAAGATTATATCTTTCCAATACCACAGCATATACCCATCATAGCAAACTGCACATGGAAAAAGCAAACGCAGAAACATGGATAAACAAGGGAATTACAATAAAGAAAAAGGTACCTGGGGCAGCACACAAATCAAGGACATGATCTCCACATGTCACATTCAAGGCCATCACAGCTGCCCCTGATGCTGCATCCATTCCATAAATCTGAGTGGAAGTGTGATGCATTAGATTAGATACAAGATGTCTGGATAACCTATTTCAATTTTCTACAAGTGAAGTTGGAAGTCAAGATTGAAGTAATGCATAGAAGATAGCCCAGAGGATAGGCATCATAAACAACATAAGGCTAACCGTCAGTAGAAGTTTTTACCAACCTGATTTTTCTGGTCAAACAAATAATTCAAATTGTAGAAAAATTAACTTGTAAGTATTATAAGAATCATATAACTAGATAAATGGCAATCATCAAGGAGAGAAAATAGGACACAAGGTAGCTTTCGATACAAGGCGTAACATCATTCTACATCATCATCCTCATCAACATATAGAAACTAGTTGAGGAATCCCTCTTTCCTGTTAATTCTACAGTAGAGTAGCATTCGAAGTTATAAGTATTTCTCAGATAAATAATTTTTAGCAAGGTCATGTTAGCATATCCTTCCACCTGACATCCCAGGCCCCTTAAAATTTTCTCAAGTCCCAGCCTTACACATGCTTCCTTGCATGCAGAACAATCATCATTTAGTTCCTGCCACCTTATCAAAACATGCTACCCAATGTATTGAATAAATTTAAATTTCTTCTTATACTTCCTACTTTTCCAACAAACAATATTAAAATTATCTTTTAAGTTGGCTAGCTTCCTTGCTTCGGGATTCCTTTTTTGCATAATAATATGATACAGATAACACAGTGTTCTCAGGCAAACTACATAAGAAGCGCTATAGCAGCTCCTCTCCAATTATACCGTTCTACCATAATAGTGACAGGTGTGTTCTCTTTTAATTTTCATTCTTCATAGAAAGAACCGAAATAAGATACACTGAAGTGAGATAATTGTAAATCTACCATGAGATGAATGTAAACAGGTGATTGCATCGATGGTTCTAAAAATATATACGAATGATAAATAGGCAACCAATATTAAGGGAAATACAATAATGAGAGAATGATAAAGGTGGGATCAATCAAGCTCATGTTATGTTAAATACACTAGTTGTCTACATCCTATGAATGTAAAAAAAAAAAAAGAAACGAACTTATAGATGATTTAAATTGTAATAGATTTAATGCGAACATAAGTTGAAGTCAACCTTTATGAACAATCCACCACGCAAACAACTCCATTCTTCCTTAAAAGTGGTTCTCTAAAAGCTATGACTTCAAGCACTCAAGTAGTGGGTCACTTCAGAATGGAAAGTAGCAAGAATAATTGATAATTAAAAAAATAAAAAAACTTCTTATTCAATAATCAAAGGTTTAGTATTACAAAAGAAACTATAATGATATGAATAAGGAAGAAAGACGGGAAGAAATAAACCTACTTCTAAATTCAAAACTATCACTAAAGTTTTACCGATCAAAATTTTCATTTGCAAGAAAATTATTTGGATAAAATCAAAAATTCAAACCAAATTGATCTTCTTTCACTGGTTTGACTCAGTTACTAAAATATCAGATGAATTATTGGTAGTAATTTTAACTTTGGATTAATTTTTCTTTATTGGTTAGATATTTGATCTTATAAACCCAAAATCTAATTATTAATTTCTTCCAACACCAAATCAATAAACACACATAAATAAACAAGTGACATAAAGATTAATGTCAATAATATTTATTGCACATGCTAAAATTATAAATTTTAAAAAACATTATTCAGTATTCTTCTTAATAAACATTATTTAAATTAAAGATAATTAGGTTCATTGCTAAAAATAATTACATTTTGATTCATACAAAACCCAAACCAATAAAACTAAAGTTTGATTTGGTTTGATTTGAAAAGCAGTTTGACGGTTAAATTTTATAACCAAAATCAAATGATTTGGCTGATTCATAAGCCAAATCATCCAAAGTGATCAAATGTACACCCATAATTTTCATATATTTCACTTTCACACTTACAACCAAGTTCCATAACATAAAAGCCACATCATGGCCCAAGACATAAGAAATTGCCAAACACATACATGCCAAAAATATCAAAGACCCAACAACATGAATGTATACAATTTACAATCATATATCTCTCAATAAATAAAAATTAACTTCAGGATAACAACAATGATGACAATAATGATGCCCAACATCATAGTGTTAATAGACTCGAATGTCTTGAGCGTGTATAACGAAAAATAGAATATTCACCAATAAGATGCATAAACAAAAAAAAAATATCTGCTGAAACATTAGGGAAAAAATGAGTAAAGATAACCTAGCTAGAAGTTGCTCAAAAAGATTTTAGCAGTATAAGTTCAACACCTCATAAAACATGTAAAAGAGGAAAATGGAAATTGATTCAAAAATTAATCCAAAATGAGTTGATGATGATGTTGTTGATATAGAAAGAACCAAAACCTCAACACCTTCATGATTTTTTCCACCATTACTAATTGTCGTTTACTAACTGATTTAAGGTAATATAAGCACTTATAATTTTACTTTGGAAGCTCACTGAGCAATTTGATCACTTATTATGGAGAGCTGCAATTAAGGGTTGTAGTGCGGCTAAAAATCCACATTTTGAATCAAATACCTTCCATGAAAATCATCCAACTAAGACTCCATAGTTATATGATTGTCATTATGCAAAGGCACATGATTATATTGCCCATGAGGGAAGTTAAAAAAACCCCCATTGAACTCAGCGAACACATATGATATACAGTAAATGAGATTACAGAAAACTGCCATAAAAAAAAAAGTCGCAGAAAGCAGCAAATCACAATTGGTTTTGAGACACCCAAAGAATACTGAAGCTGGAGTAAGAACAATAATAACAGTGAGTTTATACATTGGTGCATACTTTTCCTAAAGGAGACCATGACATTCATCATAATACCCAGATAGATGTCCAACAGTTAAAATTGATAAAGCTGAACAAATAATAGCTTTGAATGCAAAAGCCTTACAACTAACTATCCCTAGGCAATTATACAGCGAATATGAAACAGGTGGATAATTTGCTTGCAAAGGTTCAAGAACCAAGTTTGATTTTTGACATGGTAAACAAAGATATGTGATGCTAAAAAAGGCATACATGAGTATATCTTAAAGCAAGAAACAGCCTTGGGTTGGTCCTACAAACTTCGTTCTGCATTTACGCACTACAGAGCTACTTAAATTCATGAAAACCTCAAATAATAGTCTTTTATCTTGTGTATCATTCTGAACAAGATACAACGTCTAGTCAGTCACTTTAAATCATTTGTTGTTTGGAGTAGTTGACCGTGTGGCATTCCAATGCGAGCTTTATTTAATTACAAGACATGCTAAAAAATCACAAAAAAGAAGTCAAGTCATTATTAAGATTGCACTTAACAGAGCAGTTGCCTCACCTTTCCAGAGCGATATGCATTTGTTCTAGCAATTTGAATCTGAGGATGGATGGAAAAGAAGCCTGGTAGCCAATCTACCTTCTCAAGCTTGCAATCTAGCTCAGTTTCAATCTCTTTTAGCTGAGATTCATAGCCAGGTTTCAATCTTGCAAATCAAAATTTAAGATTATAGCATTATGTAAATGAGGGTTCACAAAAAGCGATGCAGAAGAAAACGAGAAAGGAATACAATGCAAAACAATTGCCAGCATGGTTTATTAATCAACATATCAGCTTTTTGGGTAAAATACACAAATGTTTTTCTTCAATATGCTAAGCTAATCTAATGTAGCCGAAATAGTGGTTGGCAAAAGCTTGGTACAGCATAGAAAGGATTAAATGGCTGCAAAAATAATTTTTAAAGAGAAATCTCACCTTATATAGCGTGGGATGGTATCCAAACCAGTATATATCGATGAATTAAGATCATTCTCCTTCAGAAATTCAAGAAAAGCATCGGGCAATGGTAGTACAGAAGTTTTGTTCTCCTCGCCGAGAATACAAGCCTGGCTCAAGTCCATTCCTAGAGATATCTAAAGGTTTACTAAACCAATATGCTGCGTAAACTTACAGTGAAAATTTCAAACGAACACAACAAAAAAAGGAACAATGAGGATCAGAATAAATTCGACGCCTACCTGCACCACCTACTTGCACCGATCTTCAAGGAAAACCAAGACGGAGAAAAGAAACCAAAATCGAGAAAAACCCCAGGGAGCTTGTGCGCGCTTCGATATTAATTTGCAAGTTTGTAAACTTACATTTTGAGCAAGCAATGTGTTTTTTGTCATATTTAGGAAAAATTGCACTCAGTTCTTTTGGTGGGCCCCAATTAAAATTTTAAAAAAAATTTGAAATAATACCTACGGTCAAGATCGGACACCGCATGCAGAGATGCATGCAGTATCCGTATGCAATAATTTCTCCATATTTACAGTGAGACTACCCATATATTGAATTATTTTTTTATTGAGGTGAGTTTGTTCATAATTAGAGTTCTGATGTAAAACTGCATAAAGACACATGATACAATATTTTTTCATAAGATTTAGTGTACATCCCGGACGATTTTCTTTTTTTTTTTGAAGAGGGAAACTATTACAAACTTCAAAATGGATCAAAATTCATTTGGAGGATTTATATAAGGAGAATTTTTAAGAAAGAATTTTTAAAATTCAATTAATAAGAAGATAATTTTAAAAAAGTTTAAAAGGAACTAATTTCCTATGTGCAAGTGGTTTGATAGCGAGGCCACTAAGGGTGTGTTTGGGGTAACAGTTTAGTTGTGAAGTGTTGGGAAAATGCAAGAAGTTGCATTTGGATATTGCGATGTGGTGACGTTTTGGGAAAATCTTATCTAAACGAGTGTCACAGGTTTGACCCTGCAGCTATCATTTTTTTTAGACAAAAGACCTTGCGGCCCTTGCAAGCTTCTCTCGTGTGCCCCTTTTTTTCGTGCTTTTCTCATGTTTATGCCCTAGCCCGCTTTTCCTCTCTCGCTTCTCTTCGATCTCTGGTTTTGGTGGCATGAACTCTCTTCTCCTTTCTTACTTCTCTCAAATCTCCGACTAAGGTGACTGTTGGTCGGAATTTGCATTTAGTCACTTCAATTTTGAAAATGATTTTAATTTAATTTAATATTTTTTTTAATTTGGAAAGTAGCATATTAACTTTGAAAATATGAGACTAACAATATCTCATACATATAGTTTAAATAAATGAAAAGCAATGCACCTATCCCAGAGAATAGGCACATTCCTCGACATCGAGCTCGATTAAATAAACTAAAGGAGTTTATGACATTCATTTGGTCTGCAAATCTTTTACGTATAACCCACAAGTTCACCTACCTAATATTGAAGATTATGTAGGGTTTATATTGCCTAGGTTCTTTAGTTCTCCATAGAGGCAAGTCTCTATAGTTAATCACATAATAAATAACCGATGTCACTTAAGAAAACTCGATAATGATCAGATGTTTTGTCTTTGAGATTTCAAGGTTTAGGTTTTCAAGATTGAACATAGAGAAAATAAAGTGAGAAAGAACTAAACAGGAGCAATTATTTTAGGAGTCAAACAAGTGAAAGGTAGAGGATGTCATAGATTCTGAGGAGAATCTCGATGATTTCCCAAACAATCCTATTGTTTGGTCTTACATTTTTTAAGATAATATTATTTGATGTTTCAATCCTTCCAATTATTATTATTTAGGGCTTACACTTGCATGATACCCGATCATTCAAATAGCCTGGATGATAGGAGGATTTATGTCGACCTCGAAACCCTAAGAGAGTTGGGGTTTATATTGCACAAAATGGTTGTGTAAAAGCCTAAAGATGAGAGAAGGATTTATGTCACTCTAGGCATACAACCTCAAAGTCCTATGGATTTATCATTTAAGTTTGAGGAAAGTTAGCTGATATATATCTAGTTCATGTTTTTGAGTCTTGATTCGTTGACAGAAGTTATCCTCCATCTGCTTGCAACTTGTTCTTGACAAAATGATTTTAGGTTCAGGATTCAATGTGAACATGCAATTGATGTTGGGTGTCGTGGTCTATCGCAGTGTACCTCCTAAATAATCAGTCTAATGTTCTCCTATTCTAACAAATATAACAAGTATGTAGAATATAAAAGAACAGTAATGCTTAGTAAAGTACGATAAATGTAAAAAACAAACTTGCATACCTGAGATTCATGTCACTGCTGCAAGGTTAGTATGATAAGCATAATATGGTAACATGCATGAAATTTAAACAAATGCAGGAAATTAAGCAAATCGTAAGAAAATCCTTTATTAGAAAAACTTAAGCAAGTCGTAAGAAAACACAACTCGAGTAAAACTAAGCTTGTTATCACACATAGAAGACCGATGTTAAATGTAAGAATTTAGTAAAGGTGAAGACTCAGAACTAGGTTGTGTGCTTTGTAATTCCAACTTTGAAATATGAGCCACCAACCTAGCAAATCTAAGGAGGGCAATTCCTGACCTCAATCACAGTGATTAATAAGTGGACCTTTATAGGGTAACATCCAAAAATTCTTTAATTTTTTGTGCATGTAAAACTTAACAATCAAAAGTAGTATTGTCACAGGAAAATATATTTTTGTTATGTTGTACATAAATGTTTTGGTAAAATTGGATAGTCCACAAATTAATCACCTTGATCGAACTATAACTACCGGCAACCTAAAAAAGCAAGGGCAACTTCTTAACAAAAGTTGAGGATTAACAATAGTTGAGGAATAGAATCATCAGTCACATCCCCTTCCTGAAGGTCGTTGAGGTAGAAGATACTATCTTAATATCTCACTCTCAGCACACGTAAGCATTATCATCATTGCCCTCTCCACCTGGAGCACTGACTTACATAAGCCTGATGATCCATAAGTGGCATTAAATAATTCTCAAGTGCCTACACGGGCCTGACTATCATATCCAAGTCTCATACCCTTGAGCATTGGGTTATTACGATAAGATAAGTTGTGTTAGGGTATTTTCATTTGATGTGTATTAACGGATCCTGAATCATATCTTGGTGGGTCCCTAAAGATTTCATGTTTGTTTAGTTTGACTTTAATGAGTGTTGTGTTTTGTGGATGATTTCGCACAACAAAGTGTAGTAAAGCCAAATGTTCTATGGAATATCCAATATCTCACAATGATATTCAATATATAATTCTAAAACACCCTTAAGATTTCTTGGTCACTCCTAATTCAATTTATCTTACTATGTTGTTGAACTAAAAAACACATGTTGAATTATATTGTTCTTTAAACCGTGCTCATTTTTTTATGTTTTAATTAACCCATGAAATCAATTTTGATATGGTTTAACCCTAAGGATGTATTTGCAAAGTATTAGGAGACTTACACTCTTCCCCTTCTTATTGGTTTCAAGCTTGTGGTATCTCAAGATGTTGTTATCATTTTAATCTTGTCCTCAAAGTATTCCTCAAGTGTTGTCATTTTGATTCACCATCAAGCTCCTAAAGGCTTTAGGGGTAATCTTATAATTTTGAAAAGATTTATAAATTGTATTTGATTTAGATTCAAAGATTGAGTTGTAATTAACCATTCATTGGGGCTTAAATTAATGAAATACACATCCCCCACTCTCGGATCATCCAAATTTTCTAGTCTTCGAGGATCTAACAATTACAATTTCACCCTTTTTTAGAAAATATCATGAGTGGGTTGCTACCCTATTTAATCTTTGTATTTTAATCACTTAAAAGGTCAAATCATCCTAATTAAGCACTCTCTCCCTTTGGTTTGACCTAAATTTTAATTAATATATGAAATTTCAAAATTACCATTTTGCCCCTAGGTTCTTTACTCCATAATTCCTTCAATTTAATTTTAAAGTCTTTAAAACTTTGCTGTTACCCTACTCATGGGACAATTTACACATTATAGAAGAATTCTTCTAATTCTTATGAAATTATTTTAGTCCAAAAATAGAAATTTTCAATGTTGATTAATTAATTTAACTAAAACACGCTTTCTATTTTTAGAAAAATTTTAGGAAGTTCATCTAGGCCAGAGAACCACTTGAAATAATTTTCATGAATTTTTGAATTATATTTTAAAATTTTAAATTAATTTTAATGAATAAATAAAAGTAAAATATATTTTATTTAAAAAATTAATTTTTATATTTTTCATTGATCCCCCTAACTTCAAAGAACTCAGAGAAATAAATTTCATATTTTTATGATTTTTATTTTATTTTTTATAATTATTTTATCCAAAAAATGGAGAAAATGCATTTAAGTACTTAAAAATATTTTTTACATTTTAAAAATTTACAAAAGCATTTTTTAGTTGTTTTCTATAATTAGGGTGAAGTTTATGACATTTTGAAGTATATTTATAATCTGTGATTTTGTTTCTATTTTTTGTTTTTTAAAATTAAAAAAATACCTAAAAATTTAACTTTTTATTGTAACTTTAATATTTTTTTTCCTAAGTACCTCTGGTTTCAAAGAACACTTCAAACTAATATTTAAAATTTTTTTTTTTATTTCAGTTTTTATAATTATTTTAAGCTAAAATCGTTATTTACTTAGAAAATACATTTTTGTATTAAAAATAACTTTTTATGACTTTTAAATTTTTATGGAGGCTTTCTAAGATCATTCTCTTCAATTTGAGTCAATTTGGCGATTTTTTTAATTGTTTGATATTTTCTTATTTTTAATAATTTTTATTAATTTTAAAATAGGAAAAAGTACTTTTAACTTTTTAAATTTGATTTTTATTTTTCGTAAGTTTCTTTAGCCACAGTAAACCTACCAAATTTGATTTATATTTTTCTGGCTTTTAATTTTATTTTTATAAATTTTTAATTAAAATAATGTTAATAATCCTAAAAAATTAGGTCTTTTAGTATTATTTGTGCTCTCTAACTTTGAAAAAATCAAAGGACAATCCTAAGATCATTAGGAATAAACCCTAAAATTTTTATTTAATTTGGATAATTATTCAATTAATTGTGATTTAATTACTTTTTGGAGTATTTAATTAATTTATAATAAAATACTTAATGAATCTTTTTTTAGTTCAATAAATTTTCCTTTGTTCACTGGGCATAGAGATATTTTTATTTTATTTTGTGATTTTTCTAAACCAATATATGAATTTTGAAAGTTTCTAAATTAATTTAAATATATAATTCTCTATTTATCTACTTATCCACGTCGGCGCCGCATCAACCCCGCCATCTTTGAAGCCACACGTGTCTTCGCTTGATTGGCTGTGCTTTTCACTTCCTTTGCTGACTCAGCCCGTGGTTCGCATATCATTCATCCATCTGACCTGATCTCTATCGTTCGTTCGATACATGTGGAAATGGACGACATTCGTTTATCGTCCCCGATCGCTCAAACCCGAGAAATGTTCGCGTTCTAACCATACAATCTCACTCGATATTTAACCAAATATCATAGGGTATGTTCCTACACCTTCATCTACGTGAGACAAACACATCCATTCAACTAAATACACATGAAATATAAATTTCTTTCACAAAGGTACAAACTGAGGCAAAAATGAGAAATTTTGGGTTATACCTTTGCCCAAGAGGTGAGCCCTTCCTCAATTGGGTTTGTTGAGAAGCTTTGCCTTGAGTCCACGAACGTCCACTAAGGGCTAATTTGAGCTATGGTTGGGTTTAAGTATGATCTAGACCAAAGGGGGAATCAGGCTTGGTCTTGGACTAGGCTAGAGAGCTCAGGAATGGCTGCTTTTGATTAGGGAAGTGGTTTTGAGGTGTTGTGAACCTTTTGGGAGGATCAATTGGGAGTTTTGCAGAGTTTGGTGGAATGACCAAAAAAACACTGGATTTCAGTGTGAAATTAGGGTTTCTCGGTAGAAGGAAATTGATGAAATTGTGGGGGATGATCTCCGTGAGGCTTCAGGAAGGTTTTGGGATCAATTTGGCAGGGCTTTGTCAGGCTTTGTGCATCACCTCTATTTGGCCGTGAGGGGGTCCTTCTTATAGGCTCGATCATGGAGCTTGATTGACCAAGCTAAGTAGTCCAAGGTGGCGCTTAGGTGAAGGGAAGAAGAGGGAAAGTGGCCAATTGGGGTGAGCCACATTCGATGAGCTCAATTTTGGGTTTTGACCATGGTGGTGGTCTCAGGTTTGATGTTTTTTGACAGAAAAGGTGGTCGGCTGTCCTAGAATAGGTCACCATCTGGTTCAGGGCGGTCAGAGGTAGAGAGATGTGAAGCCAACTGGAGTTGTGCATGGGTAGATGTATTTGATCAAAGAGGAAAGGGATTTGGGTCAACTTGGGTCTAGCTTGGGTTTAAGCTCATGAAAATGGACTTGGGTCACTCCTAAGGTGGCTTGGGTTGATGAGGATCAGCTAGATTAGTGTGATCAAGTCCCCATCTAAGATATTAGGTCTTAAGCATGGGTTAGAGGGAATCATGAGAAGGGTTAGGCACTTTAAATGGAATCAAGAAAGACCCCCGTCCTTATACCACTTGAGGGTGACATTACATGACTCACATGGCTAGCATGTGGCTTGGAGATGGCTTCATGGCTTGCATTTGACATGGTCAATTTGCATGAGAAAGGATTTTGGAATTTTTGGGGTATTTTATGAAGGGTTTTCATGAGTATAAATATATGTGAATCAATCATTCATGTCATGGTGTATGGTTTGATTTAATTGAATGGATGATGGGATGAAATTTTGTCATGTGGGCTTGGATTTGGGCTTTTTTAATTTAAGTAAGGTGGGCTTGAAATTAGACTTTTAAAATTGGTATGGTGGGCTTGGATAATTTTGAATTTACAATTGGATTTTTATAAAATTGTATTTGAATTTTGATGAAATTGGGTTTGGAATACGTTTAGTGAAAATTGGGTGGTAAATTAAAAATTTTGGTGATTTTTTAGGTATTTTGGTAAAAATTGGACATTTTTGTCAATTTTGGGGCAATTGGATAATTTGGAGAGGTTTAAAATGATTTTTGGTGAAAATTTGGGTATTTTGTCAATTTTGGGTATTTTCGTAATTTAGGAAATTTGGTGGATTTGGGGAATCTATGGTGAATTTGAGTAAATTGGATAGCTAGAATTGGTTTTGGTGAAGTTTTGAGTGAAATTAGGGATTTTGGTAATTTTTGTATTTTGGAAATTTAGGGGTATTTAGGGTAAATTTTTATTTTAGGGTGGATTTGAAGTCAATTGGGTGATGTGAGTATGTAATCCATGAAAGTCTCCTTAAAGCTATATGGTCCTTGTGAGAGCTCATTTTGGAGCCTCCAAATGTTGGTCTTAGCCCTCCTAACTAAAGGTTGGGGACTTGAGACCATCCACATGAGCCTTCAAAAGAGTTAGGAAGTGTGATATGGGCTTTAAGAGGGAAGATAAGTCAATTCAGGTAAATGGATGGTTTTCAATGTGTTGAAGAGTATGAGGTGAGTGCAAGTGTGTGTGTGCAAGACCAAGCCACCCAGGGTTGCCTTAAGGCTTCATGATCTTATAATAACTCATTCTTGGGTCTTCACATGATGGTCTTAGCCATCTCAAGTGACAAATGAGGGCTTTTGACCATCCATGTGGGATTCCACAAGAAGAGACAAGAAGTAATTAGAATTTTTATAGGGGTAAGTTTCATAAGTATTCCCCTAGGATAGTCAATGAGAAAGTTCTATGGTTAGATCTGAAGCTTCTAAATAAGAGAATTAGATCTAATAAAAAATTTTCTCATCTCCTCCTACAACATTCTCTGCTCTATACATTTGTTGTTATTTGAGATGTTGTGGTTTGTGGTTTACCCTATGTTGCTTGATCTTTAAGATTTATGGCTATGCTCTACGTTGGAAGAGTTTGATTTGAGGCTTGTCTTGTGTGGCCTTTGCCTTTACTATTTTTGATGTTGTGCTCCTTTTGATTTCTGATCAATGAGATATGTGGCTTGTTTTTTATAGTATGTGGCCTCTGGAATTAAATATATTTTTTTTATTTTCGATGTATGGCATGCTCAATAGGTTGTTGCTCCACTCTTTGTTGGTTTTAGTGATAGTCTGTTGGTAGTGGTCTATTGGTGATGAATTTGTTTTTTATGACATTTTGAGGTTAGGTTGTTAATTCTAATATATGGTCTTTGTGTATGGCCACTGAAATAACACTTTTGCAGCTCCATTTTTTGATTTGGTTGGTCTTTGTGGTTTGCTATCTTTTTTGAATGTTGTGGTGGTCTATTGGTTAGGGTATGGTTGCAGTGAATTTGTTTTTTTTCGGTGATAGTGGTATGGGGGTGTGAGAAGAAATGGAAGTGGTAGTGTTGGTGTGTTGATGGTGTGGTGGTGGTGGTTTTGGTAGTAGTTTGTCCATTGTGATGATTTATAGTAGTTGATGATGTGGTGGTGGTGCTGTGTTGGTGTGATGATGTGGTGGTGGTTGTTGGTTGTGGTCCATTGGTGATGAGTTTGCTTTTTTCTATGATGTGGAAGGTATGTGTGGAGATGGTATTGGTGGTATTGATGTGTTAATAGTGTGTTGGTGATGGTTTGCTGGAGTGGTGGTGGTGGTTATTTTTAAAGTGGTTGGTTGGTGATGATGATGTGTGGGTGTTGATGACGTGGTAGTAGTGTGTTGGTATTGATGATGATGTGGTGGTAGTGGTGGTGTGTCTGTGATGAAGTGTTAATAGATTTCAGTTTTTTATTTTATGTTACCTTGTCAGCATAATTTTAAGGGGGTCGTCCTGTGGAAACTGTCGGTCGTCGGAATGGAAATTTTGTCGCCCGCTTCGGAGAGACATTTAATTTTTATATATCTAAGTTTAGAAA
The DNA here is from genome assembly GCA_002079205.1 of Phalaenopsis hybrid cultivar. Lineage (NCBI taxonomy): Eukaryota > Viridiplantae > Streptophyta > Magnoliopsida > Asparagales > Orchidaceae > Phalaenopsis > Phalaenopsis hybrid cultivar. The sequence continues at coordinate 315,675 of JXCR01107339.1, read as the reverse complement.
AATATGAGATCAAACTGATCTCATATCTTTCAAATTTTAGATGAAAGAGCCCTACCTCAAGCTACGTATCTATCCCGAAAAATAAACACAAGACTTGAGGGTGGACTCGATCAAACAAACTAAGAAATATATGACATATGTTTGGTCTGTGAAACTATTTTATTATAAGCTGACAAGTTCTCCAATTTAATATGAAAAATTAAATAAGGTTTATATTAAGTCGTGTTTGGAAAAGCTTCCTATAAGGGAAAGCCCCTATAGTTAATTACATCTTAGATAACCGAAGTCACCTAAGAAAACTCTTGATAAAAATCAAGGGATAAAAAAGGATAGGACTTTGCAAGGAGATCGGACAAGGAGATGTGAAAGGGGAATGACTCAGTTTTGAAACATTTATTTCTGGAATCCAAAGGAAGAAGAACTAGAGGATGTCACAGATCCTGAGGAGAACCTCGGTGACTTCCCAAACTATCCTAATGTTTAGCTTCAATTTAGAGGAGAAGTATTTAAGTGTTTCATTCTGCCAATTTTATTAATCAGAGATTACATTCATGTGAAACGATTACACAAATAACCTAGAAGATGTGAGGATTTAGGTAGTAACGAAAAACCTCGGAATCCTAAAACAAATTAGGGCTTATATTGTATAACAGGGCTATACAAGGGCCTAAAAAGTTGAGGATTTATGTCGCACTAGGCGGACAACCTCGAAATCCTATGGCTTGTTGTTTAATTCTAAAGAATGGTTTAGCTGGTGTAGACATGTTTTGTTGTTAAAGATGGTCGTGCTGCCCACATGCTAGCTCCAAGCTCTTCGTCGTAGCAAGTTTAAGTTTTCTAATGTGTCAAGTTTTGATGTCAAATCAAATGCTTCCTATGGTTATGGTTATTTAAATATTTTGGGGGATGTTAAAGTTGATTAGAGTGACACCAGTTAGGATCCTACGATTCCCTCGTTCCTACACCACTATTTTCTTTCAGATTCACTTAGTTTAAATGAATTTATTAAACTCAATTTAATGAGTTCCATACTTTCATTTAGACAGTGGGAAGTATCGTTAGTAACAGCAAGTTAGCTCCTCCGAGGGATTCCCAATCATCCGATAGAGATGTTTTAATTTAGTTGCAATTTTTATTTTATTTGTGATTAAATTTTGAGTTATCTTAGATTTTGACTATTATGGAGATGAATTTTATCTTATTTTGATTTTAATTTTGGTTTCAGTTTGGTGGCTATCCTAAAGATTTTTTTTTGACATGCATGGTGACATTTTTATCTAACATGCAAGTTTATAAGCATGAAAGTACAGTAAAGAAAGTGTAGGAAAAGAAAGTACTGTAAACTTTGAAAGCGTACCTGTCAAGTCTTCTAGTTCCTCCACTTAAAACTTCAGTATATTTTGCACTAAACATTTATAATTTGCAGGAAAGTAAAACCTATAGATAAGTTCATCACAGGCCTACCGAATAGTATGTCATAACTTGGTGGGTCCTATTTACTTAAGTTCATAGATAAATTCTTAGGCAAGACATAATGAGTTTAATCGTGCTTCAAGATATCCAAAAGAGTATGAGGAAGGTCCAGGGACCGAGCCCCGAACATCTCACAATCTCTTGAAAACTCCCGAGTTCGTTCAAACTCATTATGTTGCTTAATAACTCATCCTTATCATACTCTTATGCTCAATGAATTGATGTTCTAGCCAACCCTAAGGATGAGGTAATTATTACTTGATATTTTATTTATAAATTATGTGGGTGAAGGTCTTTAGGGGGAAAATTGACTTAATTAAGAAGCTTAGCCGATTTGATTTTTTTTTCAGTTAGGCTTGCAATGCTTCAAATATATTTAAAACTAATTTTATCATCTTTTCTAATCTATATTACTCAAATTTGATTAATCCTAGCTCACTACCGAGCCCTTAAGACTTAATAGGTATACTTGCAACTTTAGGTAAAGTTAAATATGCAAGTGCAATTCTTATTGGAGTACTGCATTATCATTTGCGCACCAATGAAGGGGTATTAAATTAATGAATTATTGAATTCCAAGATCAAACCCCTAACCTTAAGGATCATTTAATTTTCATTATCTTCCAAATTAAAGTAATTTATGGAAATTGTAAATTTATCCTTTAATGTGACAAAGTTGGGATTGGTTTCTGCCACTTACCACTTTATGTTTCAATCACTTAATCATGTTAATTAAGATCATTCATTGCCCATTTCCCATTTTAATTAAGCCTAAATATTGATTAAGTCCAAATCTTCAAAATTATCATTTTGTCCCTAAGGACCAACACTTCATAATTTATCAAATTTAATGCAAATGACCTTGAAATTTTTATAATACCCTGCCCTTTGGTCAATTAAAATATCAGAGGATAAAATGTGATTTTTCTGAATTTATTTAATTTTATAAATATTTTAATGGAAAAAAGGGATTTTCAATAAAAATTCAATAATTCAACCAAAATAAGACTTCTATCCTTAAGAAAATTATTGGATGTTCACCTAGGTTAGAGGACAATTTTTCATGATTTTTGGAGGTTTAATCAAAATATTAGAATTATTTGTTTGTTTTGAGAATTAATTAAATATAAAATATTATTTAAATGGAAAATTAAGTTTATATTTTTCTTAAATCACTCTGAGTCCAAGGAACCCAAAAAAATAAATTTCATATTTTTTTATTTATATTTTAATTATAAAATTTATTTTAGTGAGAAAATTAAAGAAAATTCATTTTTAAGTCTTCAAAAATTAATATATCGACTCAGAAAATTAGGAAAATTATTTTAATTGGTCCCAAGTGGTTAGAAAGCAAAATGTGACATTTTAGTTTGTTTTTAAAATTTTGCAATTTTTATGATTTTAAATTAATTTTAAATTATTTAAATGCCTAAAATAGCTAAAAAATGAAGTGTTTATTTTAATTCCAATTTTATTTTTCTTAGGTTCCTATGATCATAAGGAGCTCTCAAAACCAATTAGTTGATTTTTTGAGTTGTATTTTAATTATTATAATTATTTTAGTGCCAAAAATGCATTTCTCTTAATTAATCCATTTTAGTTGTCAAATTAATTCCAATTGACTTGAAAATTTTATGGGGAGCTCCTCTGATATTAAATTATAGTAAAAAATGATTTTTATGTCATTTACATTTATAACTACCCCTAATTAATTTCATTTCATTTTTAGGGGTTTGTGTCAATTAGGATTATTTTTAATAAGTTAAATCAATTTTATATTTTTTCTAGGGTCCTCTGACCACAATGAATCTACCAAAATAAGTTTTTTATTTTTCTGATGAGTATTTTAATTCTTATAATTATTTTACCAAAATATGGATCATTAACTTGAAAATTAGATATCTTTAGTTAGAGATGCCCTATGACCTTGGAAAAAGCAGGGGAGATACTTAACAATAGAGACATAAAAAACCCCATGTTTCCATGCCATGGTGAAATGTTTATGCAAATGAAAATTAAAACAAGAAAAATGCCATTTAATTAATTAAAAATCATACATGCATCAAACAGACATGAAACTATTTCCACATTGTTCTCCTATGTTCACTAAGCAAGAGTATATTTTAATTTTATTTATGTGATTTTTCTACACCAAGATGTGAATTTTTGAATTTCTGGGAATTAAATAAATCAATTAAATCCCTAATTTCCTACTTAAATAACGCGGCGCCGCGTCAACCTAGGCAGATCCGAATAGCGCTCACAGCGCGCTCCCATTTGATGTCGCCACCTGAGACAGCTGCCACATGTCTCCGTTGTATCGTTCAACCTTCTAGCCCGGCACAATCAGAGCCCTCCATTTGATACACTTGTGATCCGACAGTTGCGGTTCATCGTCCCCAAATCCATAAACTGAGAACAGTCCACCTTCAAAGCTTAATATCTCTCTCGATACTTAACCAAATTAAGTGTGGTTTGTTCCTATAGACTCGTCTTGACTAGGAGAACATATACATATGTTTAATCAAACCTTAAATTGATTCTATAAGCATGGAGAATTAAAATAAGCTTGGTTTAGTGTTTGGATTCAATACCTTTGCCCAAGAGGTGTGGCCTCAATTGGGTGCTTCCAAAAGCTTACCTTGAGTCCAAGAGCTTCTAGATGAAGCCTCGAGCCATGGTGAAATGCCTAGGTATGAAAAAAGACCAAGGCCGATTTAGGGGTTTGATCAAAGTCCACCTTAGGGTGTTCTGGTGATGGGGCTTTTATGGAGAATCTTCTTCTCTCACTCAGGGGATGGTGTGGGTGCAATTAATTTGAATTTGGTGGAGTCTGAAGGGATGTCTTATTTCTGGATTGATTTTAAGCTCCAAAATTAAGCTGATGCAGTGGGTTTTAGGGCTTGAGGATGGTTGGATTGAGCTCAATGGGTCTTAAAGAAGCTCTATGATCAATTTGGCAAAGTCTCCCCAAGAAATTTCAAGCCCTTCTCCCTTGGCCGTGGAGGGTGAGTTTAAATAGAGGGGTAAGGAGAGGCCTCCATGGCTAGCCAGTGGTGCCATGAGTTTCTTAGGTGGAGGGAAGAAAAGAGCAACCATCCAATTGGAATGAGCTAGCTTGGTTGAGTTTAATTTTGGGGTTTTGGATTAGGTGGGTTTCTTTTATTTGAGTTTTCTGGCAGCCAATGTGGCAGGCTGGCTAGGGAGGGGTCACCAACTTGCTCAGGGAGGTCAGGGTTAGGTCATGATGCAGTCAATTGGGGTTGGCCATGTGTAAAGGTTTTGGATTAAAGAGGAATGAGGGAAGTATCATTTTGGGTCAATTTGGGTCAAAACATGATTTGGGGTTGGGTTCACCCACCAAGGAAGGTTTGGGCTGAAGAGAAGATCATTTGGCTCAGCTTAATTAGTGAGGAGGAGTCACCATCTAAGGGATTTGGCTAAGCATGGGTTAGAGTGTATCATGAGAGTGGTTAAAGAGAATCTTAAGGGATTTTTAAAGTGGTTTTTCCTCTTGCCATTAATAGCTAGGTGAGGTGGCAAAGGCTCATATGGCTCACCTATGGCTTGGGGATGGCTTCTTGGTTTGTCCTTGGCTTGGCCAACTTGCATGAGAAAGGATGTTGGATTTTAGGTAATTTTTAAATGGTGTTCTCATGATTCCAAATGTGTAAGGGGATAATGTTACAAATATCATAGTGTATGGTTTGATTTAATTGGAAGATGAAATGATTTTGTCATGTGGGCTTTTGATTTCAAGGAATTAAAAGTTGGGCTTAGTTTTGATGAACTTTTGGAAACGATATGGTGGGCTTGAGTTTGGGTTAAATTGGATTAAAGTTTGGGCTGACCCAATGTTTAATTTGGTATATAAAGATGTAAGGAAGAGTTTGGAAAGGATTTCAAGTGATTTTGAATTGAATTGGAAGACCAATTTGGGGGATTTGGACATATGACCGAAATTGGGGCTTTTTGATTTGGGTGAAATTGTGCTTGCAATTGGTTCAAATTGGGTTTGTATTTCGTTTCAATTGGTATTGGGAATGTTGAATTTTGGTTTGAAATTGAAATTGGGCAAGATTGGGGTCAATTGTGTCAAGATTGAGGCTAATTTGGGGAAATTAGGTCTTTAAGGGCAATTTGGGGCTTTTGGTAAAAATGGGTCAAATTGGTCAAATTGAGCTCAATGGAGTGTTTCAAATTGATTTTGGGGACATTTGAAATGATTATGAGGGTTTTGGAAAAGTTTTGGCCACTAAGGACATTTTTGTAATTTTGGCAAATTTGGCCATAATTTGGAAATTTTGAGTTGTTTTGGGCAATTTGGGTAGTTTGAAATGGTTTGAAATGATTTTTGAACTAATTCTGGTATGTTGGGTGAAATTGGAAATTTTGGTCAAATTTAGGATTTGAGGGTGTTTTTGTAAATTGGGTAGATTTGGAGGCAAAATGCTAAGTTGGAGATTTTAGTGAAATTGAGGTGCCAACCACCCCATTTGAGCTATGGACCAATGGAATCTCTATTTGGGTCCTCTATGCACTGGTCTTAGCTAGACTCTAGTCTATGGCTAGTGGGTCTAGGGGACCACCTACATGAGTCTCCCAAAAGGTCAAGGGTCAACAAACCTTGGGTTTAGGGTTGTGAGTGGGGTGAAAGTGTTTACACTAGCTCAAGACCAACACCTAGAGGGTTGACCCTAAGGACAACCAATCCTATGGGGACTCCCCTTGAGCTCTCCCATATTGGCCCCACCTACTAGGTGCTAGAGGTTAGGACCAATATATGGAACTTCAAGTTGAGCAAAGAAGAGTTTAAAATTTCTAATGGCGAGGGTTCCTTTTTTAGTCTTCTAGGAATAGTCAACAAGAAAGTTTTATAGTTAGACCCTAGGCTATTAAAGAGGAAAGACTAGAACTCAACCAAAAGTGAGGCCAACATAAATTTTTGACTCGTGGTATTTTAAATGACACTTTATATCTTCTCTGTCACACATTTATGTTGATTAGTCCTTTTCATTTTAGTAAACGTCATGATTAAGATTGAAGAAATTGGTTCGTCTATCATGTGGAATAAACAACTCATATATTGCTCGCTCTACATGTATGACATCCACATACACAGGCAACAAGTGCATTGGAGAGTTTCTTGTAGGTCACTTGACAAGATTTAACAATATGTTTAGTATGACACAACTAGTGTTTATTAATCTGTTAGAAGAACTGCAAATGAATCATGAACTTCATGGCTCCTCCAGAATAACTTCAAGAGAGGTATTAGTCATAACCCTCTATAATTTATCATAGAATGAATCCATGAGGGGAGTTATTGACCAAATCCAACACTAATCAGAAACAATTAGTATTTCTTAATTATTTTGAATGCTTGGATCAGCTTATCATAAAAATCAAACCTAAGGACCCCACGTTCCAAAGGACTCCTGTAGGGATTTCACAAGACCGATGTTGCATATCATATTTTAAGGTAAAGTTAATGTATTCATATTTTCTTAAATTTACTAGAACATAGTTACTCCAATACCTTATATTGTATTGGAGTGATTGATGGAACATATGTGGATGCATGCATGTCAAACTGTGAAAAGATTGCATACATCGGGCAATGTTGTTCACCCACACAAAATGTAATTGTTTTATGTGATTTTAATATGTGCTTCACTTTTGTTATAGGTGGATGAGAAAACAGCGAACACGACAGTAGCATATTCAAATTTTTCATACAAACTAAAAAAATACAACTTTCCATGGCCACCCTCAGGCTTGCTTGAATATTGAAATAGTACTTTCTATGTAATGCTAATGATTATAGTTATGTCATGAAGATACTGGATATCCATTTTAAAGAGGGGTTCTCAAACATTTTCTTGATACTAAATACCATATTTCTGATTTTGAAGATGCTAACAACATCGCTCGAGTTAGAAAATAGATGTTTAATAAGAGACACTATTCCTTATGTCGTGTTATTGAAAGAGCATTTGGGGATTGAAAGCAAAATGGGTTATGCTGTGAGATATGCCCACATATCCATTCAGAAAATAAGTGTGGATTGTGGTCGTTACAATGGCTCTCCAAAACTACATTCGTCAACATCTTTCACGTAGTGGCATTGACTTCAATAAGGCAGATGAAGATCATTCACATGTCCCTCTGAAGATGAATCTCGTCTAAGGCAATCAATATCTTAAGCTAATAGTCATTTGCCACTGTCATGTACCCGAGATGGGGAAGGTGCTGGGGAGATGATGGAGTTAAGAGGTAAATTACATATGTCATAATTAGCTGGTTAAATGATGTTGTATGTTTTTAATTTCTTTATTTATACTGTGTTGTGAAATGCTTAGCATTTATGATAACTGACGGTTTGTGAAATAATGTTTGTGTTGAATCTCAATTTGGTGCAACATTTATTTTCAATTCTTCTGCATGTATCTTTTTCCTGCATGGATTGTCTCCTAGGTAATAAAGGTAAATATTTCACGTGTTTATTTATTTGTTAGTTCTTTTGCTTGTTTTATTTTTGAATTAGAAGTCTATGATGAGATGTAAGTCCTTAAGGGTATTTATGGATGGCTTATATGTTGTTATGGGTTTTGATACGCATTAAATCATTATCGAGGCAACCAAATGTCCTTCATTATTAAATCAAATAATAGTTGGGGTTTTTCTAGATGGCCTTTTGTGTGATATGGTTTTGTGACACGTCCGAGCATGGTTATACATGTTTAAAGGCAACTAAGATCACATTTTTATCCTGTCACATGACTATTTGGGTTTTTTTTTTATGGTCTTTGTGGTGATATGCTTCAGTGACATATACGAGCTCGGTATTACTTGGTTTAAAGATAAATAAGAACCCTTTTTTGTTAAAGATCCAATGTCTTCTTGTAGTAACATATTAACTATTGGTTTATACTTTATGCTATGATACCTTACAACTGTACAAAACTTCATTTGTGTATTTATATTGTTCTTTTTTTATTAATGTTGCATATAAGAGTTTGTGCTTTGTGGTTTGTAAGCCTTTAGAAAGTATGAGCTCGAGGTTTATGATGACATAAATGACCGCAGGGGTTTTTTTTGGATGGCCTTTATGGTGTTATGCTTTTGGTACACATATGAGCTTGATATTTGATGGTGTAAAGGCAACCAAGAACCCCTTCTTTTAAGATTTAATGTTTTCTTGTAGTGAGATTATTCATTAGTTTATATTTTATGCTCTGAGACCTTACAACTCTATAAAACTTTATTTATGTATTTCTATTATTATGTTTTACAAATGTTGCATCTAGGAGTCTATGTTTTGTGGTTTTAAACATTTCTAAAAGATGAATAAGGTCTTTCAATGCATCTAGAGTATTGCCCTATTATAGTGGACTTCAGTGCTCTCTACTTACTTTGCGACGGGAGCTAGTTATGGGAGACATTTTTCAGGGTTCCAAGGAATAGATCAGAGAACTGTGACCTTTTCAGGTGGGCGGACGATTTCATGATTCCTCCTTCAATAGTGATGAGGTGTAGATAGTTTTGTTGGAGTGACTATTCTCTCGTGAAACTAATCATTTACATTTTAAATTCAATATTATGAAATTAATCGTTTACATTTTAAATTCAATATTATTTATTATTTAATAATTTTATTTTTAATTTTTATTATTATATTACTCACTGTTTAGGTTTTACTTTGTGATATTCAAAACAAGCACTTATTCTATTATAAACATCACAATAATACATGGACAAAATTGTCTTTTTTATCATAAACAACTTTAACACATCTGTTGCTTAACTGCACAAAATAAATAGACACACAACTTTCGCGCAACAACATCATAACACAGTTATTGTGCAACAGTTTTTTAATAAGTTACAACTGCCCCAAATAGATCATAAGTGGGTCGCGACAATGAACCAAATAAATTTTTTTTAATATTTTATCTTTTATTAACAAAAACTTTAATTTTTTAAGTTATTTTGTTTAAAAATGTAATAATTATAAATAATTTTTAAAAAATGTTTAAATAAATAAAAAAACAAAATATTATAAAAAAAGTGTAAGATCCTTTATCAAATTGTTTAGTTTATAAGTACTTTTCTTTCAATAATAATAAACTTAATATTTAATTTAGAAAAAAATATAAAACTTTCCTTAAATTATTAAAGTGATTTGAATGATAATATTAAAATATTACAGTTGTTTAACTATAGCAACAATAAATAATTTAAAAGAAAAAGAAAATTTTGTATTGTATAATATTTAAAAAATTTAGGTTTTTATTTTAAATATTTGAAACTATTTAATTTTATATTGATTAAATTTAACAATTTTTTTATAAATTTAATACATTTTTAATAAACTAAAATTATTCAAAATTTTAATACGTGAAGTAAAAAATATTTTATACTTGTAAATTTGTTTTTAAATATAGAATAATATAAATTTTCTCTATATTCTTTAGGTAAGTTTTTTTTCTTTCATAAATCGATACAAAAATAATAATTAAAATTAAAAATATATTTAGTTTCTATAACTAATTTCTAGAGAATATATAAATAAAAGAATTACCACACAAAAAAACTCAAATGATTCATGAAAATTAAAAACTAATAAAGTTTTGATTACATATCAGTGAAACAAAAAAGTAACTACTAACATCTCAACATCAAGGTGGGATGCACCCAACCCTAAATTTTGTTGACTAAAAATATTATGAGAATATGAAGGGAAAAAAAAAGTAAGAATAGAAGGCATCCCTTTTGGTGATTCCTGAACTAGGTTGTATGTTATTGTGTAGCCATAAGGTAAATATTCAATTTGTTGTTGTATGGTTATAGTACTTCGATGTGATCCTCATCTGAGATTAAGGGATGATGATTGTTCATGGAATTTGCTAGAAAAAAATTAGAGCTTCTCTTAATTATTTTTTATCTATCAAGCCTTCTACTGTTGTTGAATAGTTTGCTCGTAATCTTTACATGTATCAAAATATTATTGTTTAGTGCTTTCAGAGTGCACTAAAGAATGTAGTTGTCAAGCCTCCACACTAAAATTATTGATGGTGAGCTTTATTACGCCAACATCTCTCTCATCATTACCCTATAATGGTTCAAACATGTCATACATTCGATCAATTATCTTTTGTTATAATAAAATAATAAAATTGTGTATTGAAAATTCAATAGAAAATGTATATAAAAGTGAAACATACTTACATAAATCCATTAAATAAGTGCGCCGTGATAGAGTTCTTAGCTTGAAGCAAATATAATGAAGTCATATTTATACCAATATAAGTGACATGCTATTGCATGACAACCATTATTTGGCATGATTATGGGATTTATAATGTAAAAAAATCTTTGATTCCATAGTTATATGCTTAATTGATCATGGTCAAGGCAATCAATGTATGTCTTACATCTACCATCCCCACACTGGAAGCTAACATATAATCTAGTGACCATCATTCCGCTAAGGCTAATAACAGGTTATGATCCAAATGAATAAATCTTAGGTTTCAGAGGCTTGTGATGCCTACAATTCTGAGTTTCTAGATAAATCAAGGACATTCAATTTAGGGTTGGATGATATTCGAAAATAATTTAGTATAATATGACATTATCTACTAGTAATGACAACTATTTTGATCTCCGCCAATACATGGTGCAAACATAGGGCTCTATCAACGCACTATTTAGCATAGTGTGGTCACATCATCCACTAGTGGCTAGATTAGTGATTAATTAGGATAATTATTAAAAATATTAACCCATCACACAAGTACAAAAAGGGTTCACCATCATATTGGCCAATTAATGCACATAGGGAGGAATCCTATGCTGATGAAGAACTTACATATAAGGCTATTTAGATGACATATGTTATATTTACATACTGATGTTATAATATGGTGGTGAGCTAAGGGCTATGAAAGATGTCACACCTAACTATTTTGGTGGAAAGAATAAAATGATACAGATGCTAGTAGACAAGAATCATGACAAGTTAAAATAGTAAACTTCAGCATTTAAACTTTGATGTTAATGAGTTTGATGTTCATCTTGTTTATCGCTTTCAACTAAGCAATGGATTTTTAGCTACATATGTAACTCATGATGATTCATGTGAATTTATATTATCAAAGCATACACTCACTCTCTAATAATGTAGGTTGAAGTAGAACAAATNGATTGATGGAACATAAGGAGATGCACGCATGCCAAACTGTGAAAAGGTTGTATCGGGCAATGTTGTTCACTCACACAAAATTTATTTGTTTTATGTGATTTTAATATGTGCTTCACTTTTGTTATGGGTTGATGCGAAAACAGTGAACACGACAGTCACATATTCAAATTTATTAAAAAATACCACTTTCCATGGCCACCCTCAGGTTTGCTTGAATAACGAAATAGTACTTTCTGTGTAATATTAATGATTATAATTATGTCCTGGAGATACTGGATATCCATTTTAAAGAGGGTTTCTCAAACCCTTTCTTGATACTAAATACCATATTTCTTATTTTAAAAATGCTAACAACATCGCTCGAGTTAGAAAAGAGATGTTTAATAAGAGACACTATTCCTTATGTCGTGTTATTGAAAGAGCATTTGGGTATTGAAAGACAAAAAGAGTTATGCTGTGAGATATGCCCACATATACATTCAACAAATAAGTGTGGATTGTGGTCGATAGAATGGCACTCCAAAACTACATTCGTCGACATCTTTCGCGTAGTGACATTGACTTCAATAGGACAGATGAAGATCATTCATATGTCCCTGTTAAAGATGAATATCGTTTAGGGAATTTAATATCTTAGGCTAACAGTGAGTTGCCATTGTCATGTACCCGAGATGGGGAAGGTGCTGGGGAGATGATGGAGTTAAGAGGTAAATTACGGATGTCATAATTAGTGGGTTAAATGATGTTGTATGTTTTTTTTTTAAATTCTTTATGTATAATGTGTTGTGAAAATGCTTAGCGTTTATTATAGCTGACGGTTTGCGAAATAATGCTTGTGTTGAATCTTAATTTGGAGCAACATTTATTTTCAATTCTTTCGTATGCATTTTTTTTCTGCATGGATGGTCTTCTAGGTAATTATGGTAAATATTTCACGTGTTTATTTATTTTTTAGTTCTTTTGCATGTTTTATTTTTGAATTGGAAGTTTATGATGAGATGTAAGCCCTTAATGGTTTTTTTGGATGGCCTATCTGTTGTTATGGGTTTTGATACACATTAAATCACTATCAAGGTAACCAAATGTCCCTTATTTTTAAGTCAAATAAAAGTTGGGGTTTGTCTAGACGGTCTTTTGTGTGATATGGTTCTGTGATACATACGGGCATGGTTATACATGTTTTAAAGGCAACTAAGATCACATTTTTTATCCTGTCAAATGACTACTGGATGGTCTTTTTGGTGATATGCTTCAGCGACATATACGAGCTCAGTATTACTTAGTTTAAGGATAAACAAGAACCCCTTTTTTGTTATAGATCCACTGTCTTCTTGTAGTAACAAATTACTAGTTGGTTTAAACTTTATGCTTTGATACCGCCTAACTTTACAAAACTTCATTTGTGTATGTATATTGTTCTTTTTTTATTAATGTTGCATATAAGGGTTTATGCTTTATGGTTGTAAACCTTTAAAAAGATGAGCTCGAGGTTTATGATGACATAAATGACGTAGGGGTTTTTCCGGATGGCCTTTATGGTGCTATGCTTTTGGGACACATATGAGCTCTATATTTGATGGTGTAAAGGCAACCAAGAACCCCTTCTCTTAAGATCTACTTTTTTCTTGTAGTGAGATTATTCGTTAGTTTATATTTTATGCTCCGAAACCCCACAACTTTATAAAACTTTATTTGTGTATTTCTATTATTATGCTTTACTAATGTTTCATATAGGGGTCTGTGTTTTGTGGTTTTAAACTTTCAAAAAAGATGAATAAGATCTTTCGATGCATCTAGAATATTGCCCTAATATAGTGAACTGCAATGCTCTCTACTTAATTTGCGACCGGAGCATAGTTATGGGAGATAATTTTACAGTTGTCCAAGGAATATATCAGAGAGCTGTAAATTTTTCAAATGGACAGATCAGTTTGATGATTCCACCTCCAATGGTGATGAGGTGTAAATAGTTTTGTTGGAGTGAAGATTATCTCGTGAAATTAATCTTTTACATTTTAAATTCAATATTATGTTAATATTATTTATTATTTTAATAATTTTATTTTTAATTTTGATTGTTAAATTACTCACTGTTTAGGTTTTACTTTGTGATATCCAAAACAAGCACTTATTTTGTTTTAAACATCACAATAGTACAATGACAAAATTGTATTTTTATCATAAACAACTTTAGCACATCTGTTGCTTAACTGCACAAAATAAATAGACACAGAACTTTCGCGCAACAACATCATAACACAGTTATTGTGCAACAATTTTTTACTAAGTTACAACTGCCCCAAATAGACCATAAGTGGGTCGCGACAATGAGCCAAATATTTTTTTTAATATTTCATTTTTTATTAAAAAAACTTTAATTTTTTAAGTTATTTTGTTTAAAAATGTAATAATTATAAATATTTTTTTTAAAAATGTTTGAATAAATAAAAAAACAAAATATTATAAAAAAAATTTTAAGAACCTTTATCAAATTGTTTAGTTTAANATGATATTGTATTTAATAAAGTTGAAATGCTTAATCAGATGGTAGTGAATAATGATTTTGTTCATTTTTTTTTCAAAATGATCAATAGTGAGATGCATATGTTAATTTTGATGGTGTTTTATATCATCAACTAAGAACATAAAGAATTTATTTTCTTATGATTTATATGTTTCCATGATCTTCGAAGTAAAAATTACATTACAAATGACTTTAAATGCATGGTCCATTTGTACTAACACTGGATATAAGAAGTTGACTTCAAGTAAATCTAAATTGTCATTTGCACGAGTTCATCATGATGATGCACCAAAACCTTGTGGATGATATTTACATGCTAGAGGAAGAAATATCTTAGTCGGGCATAGTGTGTCTCAACTATAACATGTCAACATATATGAAGTCATTGAATTATGCAAAGAGATCACATATAAGGTACCTTTAGATTTATTTGTCATTTTATATTGTCAAGCATACGTCGCCAAATACATATGAAATCAAGAGAAATAATTAGGCATATAGAAGCTCAATTTAACATTCGAGTCTCATACATGAAGGCTTGGGATGCAATGAGAAAGATATTTAGAAAAATTCATATGGAAGTCCGTATCGTTTCTGGAAGCTATAAAAAATGTAATGCTCGACATTATTTATAATATTGATTTTACTTTACAATATCATATTAAGATTTTATTTTGGATATTTGGACCATCACTTAAGAATAGTGTCACTGTTGCCCAATAATAAGTCTCGATGACACTTTTTTATAATGAAAGTATAGATGAGTACTTTTAATGGCAAGCGGTATCAATGCTAATAATGGTACATTCCCAATTATAATTGTCATTTGTTGAGTTTAAATCAAATGGTTCTTGAATGAGAATTTTATGTAAATTATATGACTCAATTTAAATTATTATGTGTTCACAATATCTTTGTATAATGCTAGAAAAGCATTATAGTTTTGTTCATGGTCACATAGAGTTATTTCCTTGGGATGCACAATGTGATTGAAAGATGTAGAAATATTGCACGAGAAAATATATTAACTAGAAATATAAATGTTTTGGATATTATTAGGATGCAAATGCCTGATATTTTAATTTAAAAAGAAAGTATATGATTAGATAGTTGACAGAAATGTCACAAAATATAACTTATATTATGATGGTGGTTTTTGTTATGGAACAATGATTACCATTGCATTTGAATCCTTCAATGGTGTTCTTGGACGAGCACTTGCATTGTCGATAAAACAATAAACTGTGATATTTATTATAACTGTTAGATCCTAGATTGTCATGTAGATCACAACCAAGGAATAGAGCGTCAGTCGAATGAAGGAAGGATAGATAAGGAAAAAGTAATACTTAGTTTTTTTTGGAAACTTTTTGGGCCTATGATCATTATATTTATAACTTTTTGGTAAAGTACCATAAATTACATGGTTGTCCCTTCATTTAATAGGAACACCACTACAATTTATAGTTCATTATACATTTAAATATTGGTAACTAAATAGGAAACATTTTGACCATGTAAACGTCGTTAGCATTGCTCCACATCTGTAAGTGCTCCTAATGCCGCTTCATATTCATAATGGAGGCGTTCATTTGATCGTCTCATAATCATTTGGCCGATTGAGCAATCTTTGGCCTATTGAATGGCCTTAAATCGAATGTTGATCTTTTATAATGATGGATGCCGACTAAAATATCATTGCATGCTCACGTGGTGCTGTCTCGACATATCTTTTTGTTGACTTAGTGGTTCGACGGATTTCATGATCAATGCACAAACATAAACCATCCTCGCTTGATCTTGTGTCGTCTCGAGATTTGTGCATGCATTTTATTGATATACAAAATTAGTTCCTTGATTCACTTATTTCTTTGAAAGTGACAACTTCTATAAGAATAAGAGAATTAAATAACATTATTATTCATATAATGAATAAAATATATTATTATAAATTATACTTCATTCATTTACGCTCCCCTTATTCTTATAAAAAAGGCGATAAGTGCTTTTTTTTTTCTTTTTTCTTATTGTCTCGCATCTTTTGCTTGTTAGTCGGTCATTTATGCGGACGAAATCAGGCCCCAAGAAACTAGTAAACAAAGAAGGCTTTGGATTTCCTACTTCTAGAACACGCCCTTAGAGGGTGCGAGAAAGGAAAACTCAACAGCTCAAGCCCGCTCCCAAAGAAAAAGGTTGGCGAAGAGGTCCGACTGACTGAGAATAGAAAGTTAGATGAGAAGAAAACAATTGATGACAAAAGGCTAGTCAAAGGAAAGAAATCAATTAAAGAACCAAATGCAAAAATGCTCAGTGCGGAGGAAGTCGGTGAATCATCTGATTCAGCACCACTTATGATAAGGAGTCATAAAGGTGGAAAGGTATTGGACCCTACATAGCTTTGTTAGCTTTTGGCCCAACTACCGTCTCAAGAGGGGAATCTGACCCAACCTGCAACTACACAATTATTTAAGTTCTGAAAGATAGTAAAAAACTTTTCTCAATTTATATTCAGCTGCTAGTGTGCAAAATAAATATGTTATAAAATTGATTAATGACTTACACACAATGGGTACTATGCAAGTATGCATATCATTTCAAGTAATATAGAGTTTTCTTTTAAAACCCCAATATCGAACCCATAGGGAATACGTGAATTTCTATGTCAACTTAGAAATATTTTACTCAAACTATAAACAAAATTTGTAGGAGAAAAATATCAAACTTTTTGTAAAAGATTATAAACTAAAGTTTGCTAATTCTAAATTAAAGCTAAAAATAAATGCAAATTTTTTAAACTACATATGTATAAAGTAGTACGATTATAATAAAAAGACTTTTCCCTTGCAAAGAAATTGTGATCAGTGTAAGAATCAAATGCTTAAAGATAAAAATGAGCTTTTGTGATAAATAGGAGCATACTTATTTTTTACCATCTCTCGAGTGCACAAAAATGTTAACTAATCTAAAGTTAAGTTCCTGATTGATATGATTGTGCTGAGTAGATTCTAGCTTCTCACTTTAAGATTACTCACCGTTTCTTTTCTATTAGGACCAACCAGACCTCAGGTTCCAAACTAAAATCCAAATTGACAAAGGTTCTAGTATGTCACTCTATAATCATCAATTCTACGTCTATCAAAACTTATCTCCCTATTTATTTTCACTCCCCCTTGAACTTGGCTCCCCTCCATCCAAAGTTTAGTGTGGTATTCACTAGTTGGGTGAAATCATAGCACTCCCAGGTCATTATGTTTCACAACAAATTTTAATATCAATGACCAGTTTGCGAAGTAAATTAAGAATTGGTAAAAATACCATCACAATTTTATAGAATAAAAAAATCTTCAAAACATTCTAACTCAACACATGATTACTTCTTTTCGCAAGGAGAAATATAAGAAAACTACTCAGAATTTATAGCGATAACNGAAGTCCGTATCGTTTCTGGAAGCTATAAAAAATGTAATGCTCGACATTATTTATAATATTGATTTTACTTTACAATATCATATTAAGATTTTATTTTGGATATTTGGACCATCACTTCAGAATAGTGTCACTGTTGCCCAATAATAAGTCTCGATGACACTTTTTTAAAATGAAAGTATAGAGGAGTACTTTTAATGGCAATTGGTATCGATGCTAATAATGGTACATTCCCAATTATATTTGTCATTTGTTGAGTTTAAATCAAATGGTTCTTGAATGAGAATTTTATGTAAATTATATGACTCAATTTAAATTATTATGTGTTCACAATATCTTTGTATAATGCTAGAGAAGCATTATAGTTTTGTTCAAGGTCACATAGAGTTATTTCCTTGGGATGCACAATGTGATTGAAAGATATAGAAATACTGCACGAGAAAATTTATTTACTAGAAATATAAATGATTTGGATATTCTTAGGATGTAAATGCCCGATCTTCTAATTTAAAAAGAAAGTATATGATTAGATAGTCGAAAGAAATGCACAAAATATAACTTATATTATGATGGTGGTTTTTGTTATGGAACAATGATTACCATTGCATTTGAATCCTTCAATGGTGTTCTTAGACGAGCACTTGCATTGTCGATAAAACAATAAACTGTGTTATTTATTATAATTGTTGGATCCTAGATTATCATGTGGATCACAACCAAGGATTAGAGCGTCGGTCGAATGAAGGATAGATAAGACAAAAGTAATACTTAGTTTTTTTTGGAAACTTTTTGGGCCTATGATCATTATATTTATAACTCTTTGGTAAAGTACCATAAATTCCATGGTTGTCCCTTCATTTAATAGGAACACCACTACAATTTATAGTCCATTATACATTTAAATATTGGTAACTAAATAGGAAATATTTTGACCATGTAAACGTCGTTAGCATTGCTCCACATCTGTAAGTGCTCCTAATGCCGCTTCATATTCATAATGGAGGCGTTCATTCGATCATCTCATAATCATTTGGCCGATTGAGCAACCTTTGGCCTATTGAATGGCCTTAAATCGAATGTTGATCTTTTATAATGATGGATGCTAACTAAAATATCATTGCATGCTCACATGGTGTTGTCTCGACATATCTTTATGTTGACTTCATGGTTCAACCGATTTCATGATCAATGCACAAACATAAACCATCCTCACTTGATCTTGTGTCGTCTCGAGATTTGTGCATGCATTTTATTGATATACAAAATTAGTTCCTTGATTCATTTATTTCTTTGAAAGTGACAACTTCTATAAGAATAAGAGAATTAAATAACACTATTATTCATATAATGAATAAAATATATTATTATAAATTATACTCCCTTCATTTACGCGCTCCTTATTCTTATAAAAAAGGCGATAAGTGCTTTTTTTTCTTTTTTCTTATTGTCTCGCATCTTTTGCAGGCGCCAAGAAACTAGTAAGTAAAGAAGGCTTTGGATTTCCTACTTCTAGAACACACCCTTAGGTGGTGAGAGAAAGGAAAACTCAACAGCTCAAGCCCGCTCCCAAAGAAAAAGGTTGGCGAAGAGGTCTGACTGACTGAGAATAGAAAGTTAGATGAGAAGAAAGCAATTGACAACAAAAGGCTGGTCAAAGGGATGAAATCAATTAAAGAACCAAATGCAAAAAATGCTCAGTGCGGAGGAAGTCGGTGAATCATTTGATTCAGCACCACTTATGATAAGGAGTCATAAAGGTGGAAAGGTATTGGACCCTACATCGCTTTGTCAGCTTTCAGGCCAACTACCGTCTCAAGAGGGGGAACCTGACCCGACCCGCAACTACACAATTATTTAAGTTTTGAAAGATGGTAAAAAACTTTTTTCAATTTATATTCAGCTGTTAGTGTGAAAAATAAATATGTTATAAAATTGATTAATGACTTACACACAAGGGGTACTACGCAAATATACGTATCGTTTCAAGTAATATAGAGTTTTCTTTTAAAACCCCAATATCAAACCCATATGGAATAAGTGAAATTCTATGTCAGCTTAGAAATATTTTATTCAAACTAAAAACAAAATTTGTAGGAGAATAATATCAAACTTTTTGTAAATGATTATAAACTAAAGTTTGCTAATTATAAATTAAAGCTAAAATTAAATGCAAATTTTTTAAACTACAGATGTATAAAGGAGTACGATTATAATAAAAAGTCTTTTTCCTTGCAAAGAAATTGTAATCAGTGTAAGAATCAAATGCTTAAAGATAAAAATGAGCTTTTGTGATAAATAGGAGCATACTTATTCTTTACCATCTCCCGAGTGCATAAAAAATTTAACTAATCTAAAGTTAAGTTCCTGATTGATATGATTGTGCTAAGTAGATTCTAGCTTCTCACTTTTAGATTACCCACCGTGTCTTCTCTATTAGGACCAACCAAACCTCAGGTTCCAAACTAAAAACCAAATTTATAAAGGTTCTAGTATGTCACTCTATAATCATTAATTCTACGTCTATCAAAACTTATCTCCCTATTTATTTTCACTCCCCCTTGGACTTGGCTCCCCTCCATCCAAGGTTTAGTGTGCTATTCACTGGTTGGGTGAAATCATAGCCCTCCCAAGTCATTATGTTTCACAATGAATTTTAACATCACAAATGATCAATTTGCAAAGTAAATTATGAATCGGTGAAAATACCATCACAAATTTATAGAATAAAAGAAATCTTCAAAACATTCTAACTCAACACATGATTACTTCTTTTTGCAAGGAGAAATATAAGAAAACTACTCATAATTTATAGCGATAACAAAACAAAATATAAGATATATTAAAATCTAAGTTTACAAGAAAAAACTTAAACACAAGTACAAATACTCATCTCAAACTCTTCCCCAAGCAATCCTTTAAAGTTTTTTGACTGAACTTGACTCCACAAGACTCACACAAGACTCAACAAACACTCACAATCACCACACTCTCACTATGGTGGCCACCCACCCCAATGGTGGTAAAAAATACCCCAAAACGACTCTCCTTTCATTCGAAAAATTTTGCTATTTAAAAAACTCTGAAAATCATAAAGGGTTACTTCAAGTACATTTTTAAAATTCATTTAAATTCAAATAATATAAGCTCAACTGTTTTTAGCGTCTATGCACCCAATCGTTTCTGGCGTGTAGGCGCCCAACTGTGGCACCTAGGTGTCAGCCTTCTAGAACATCCTGGCTCCAAAGTGTCAGGTTAATTTTTGTTCTTTATCTCCATTTGACCTATTTTTGCTCAATTTTTTCTCTTTTTGCTCTTAAACTCCATTTCTTGTACCTAAAATCAAAAACACACAAAATATCTATCATTAAAATACAATATCCTTAAAAAAGATCATGAAATACACATATAAACATAAGTAATTTTAAGGTGTGTTAGAACCTTTAAGTACGCTTATGCATGTTCTGCCACTAGCCTTTACTCTAATTTACCCACTGACTCTGAAGGCTATTCAAGGTGATGCTCCCCCTATGATAGTGGAGCTGCTCCATAGTTTAGCTGATGGGGCTTTCCAAAGTGAAGTCGCACCATCAGATATTACTCCTTCGCCATCAATCGAAAGGGATATTCACGATGGTGGGTCTCTTCTTGTCGTGGGATATTCACCATCAATCGAAAGGGACATTACTCCTTCGCAGCATGCTGGACCTTCTGTCCAAATTGTAGATGAAGGAGTATTCACCGCAAGTGCCTCTTCCAGTCTTAGTACCTCCTCCTTCAGTTGATCCTGAGCAGGAGACTGACGATCGCGAGCAGTCTCATGGGCCATTAGTTCGTTGTATGGACAAGACTGTCGATTCATTGGCTCGGGCTACTGATATCCAGTGTGAAGCTACTATCTTGGACCTACAAGAGGAGTTAGTGGTCGTGTACACAAATATGGAGGCCCTTCGAGCTCAAGTTTCTGACGTGGAGGCTCTTTGTCCAAGTTACTAATATGGAAACACTTCAAGTCCAAGTTGTTGATGTTGAAGTTTCTGGGCTAAGGTAGCAACCATAAGAGGCGAACTTGCTGAATTTTTGGTTGCTAGTTTGATTTCTCATGTAGGTTCCAAGAGAAAATAGAAAAATACAAGTTTGGTGGGCATGCGTTGTACGTGATTTTAAAGAACCAGTGTTTGGTCATGTTCGAGGTAGTGAATGTCCCGTCTATAAAATACTTCTTTTTATAACAAAAAACTTTTTATAATTTAGCCATCATGATTTTTCTTGAACTTTGTGCCAAGGTGACATATCGACAGAGCTCTATGCTTCACTATTGTTTCCCAAAGGAGTCTATAAATAGGTATGAANCTGAACTTGACTCCACAAGACTCACACAAGACTCAACAAACACTCACAATCACCACACTCTCACTATGGTGGTCGCCCACCCCAATGGTGGTAAAAAATACTAAAAAATGACTCTCCTTTCATTCAAAATATTTTTTTTATTTATAAAACTCTGAAAATCATAAAGGGATACTTCAAGTACCTCTTCAAAATTGGTCTAAATTCAAATAATATAAGCCCAATCGTTTCTAGCATCTAGGCGCCCAATCGTTTCTGGTGCATAGGCGCCCAACCGTGGCGCCTAGGTTTCAGCCTTCTAGAACATCCTGACTCCTAAGTGCTAGTTTGATTTCTCTTGTACGTTCCAAGAGAAAATAGAAAAAATACAAGTTTAGTGGGCATGCATTGTACATGATTTTAAAGAACCAGTGTTTGGTCAGGTCCGAGGTAGTGAATGTCCCATCTATAAAATACTTTTTTTAATAACCAAAAACTTTTTATAATTTAGCCATCATGATTTTTCTTGAACTTTGTGCCAAGGTGACATCTCGACGGAGCTCTATGTTGTACTATTGTTTCCCAAAGGAGTCTATAAATAGGTATGACTGGATGTTAAGTGAAACTTTTGCATTTTCCTCTTTGACTATCTTTAGTTCGTTTTTCTTTCAAAGCTCATCTCTCCATATTTTTAGTTTGATTAGGTCATTCTATAGGTCAATCCTTACGGAGTTTGAGGTTAGGTTATTAGAAGAGACTTGTGTTTACGACACAAGTTTCATCTTGAAGCAAGTGGATGCAGATGTCTGGGCCACTGATTATTTTGGTGATGGCCCAATTTTTTATTGAGACTAGTTTTGTTGTGGGCTCCAGCCTCTATGCACAATGCTTCACCCGATCTTTAACTTCTATAACATTATCCCAACCTAAGGGAAGCCAACTTCAATTTTAGCGATGATAACCTATGTGATATATTTGCACAGAAGAGGTTTTTTTTGGTCTCACAAACTATTTTCATACATGCTCTCCATCTGAATCAAGAAGGATGGGTATATGGTTTTTGGGACTAGCCAAATGTTCCATTATATCAACTTAGAGAACAAGATAAAAGATTGCAAGCTTTAGCTTTTTAGGGTTGCCTGTGATCAATGGGGCATTTCAACTAGAGCCATAAGAGATTTGTTTAAGAAAAGTAAAAATATTTCTCCTCGACTGAGGGCAGTTGAGCAAGTTATTATCAGTCGGGAATTGCTGGTAGTCTAATACATTGATCCTTTGACTATAAATCAGGTTTTAAATTTGAAAAAAAATATGACCTAATAAAATATGTGATGTGGGTTACTTTTAATGAGATTGAGGAGAAGAGGCAACTAGAGAAGACTGCTTAGCTCTCTAAGAAGGCATCAAGGGAAAAGAAAAAAAATAGGCATAGAAACATAAGAGAGAACAAAAGAAGCTGGTTCGTCTGGGGGACAAATACCATGTTAGGATTTCATTCATTCAGTTTAAAAAACTTCCATTATTATTTAGAATAAAGTCATAGGAAAATTAATACCGATCGAGCAAAAACCTCCCCTGGTGATTATAGGTGAATCAGAAAATGATGCAACTCCGTCCTATTTCCCTATAAATAATGAAGGAATGTCGAGTATCTTTCAACACATGAGATCTCTCGACCGCCCCCATCTAATTTTATCCCTCCATCTGAAAGGGCTACAACAAACTGTCTGTCTCCACATGTGAAGGTTGAAGGTTGGGGAGGTTCTAGGAAAAACGTAGACAAAATCCATTTTTCATCTAATGCAGCTGAGTGTAGGAGAAAGGGCATAGCCATCTTCCCAGATCCTTTCCTCCCAAGTCCAGCAACAAGTAAGAAAGGAGGACACAATCGATGGTTTCCGCTGCAAAAAACACCAAACAAAAGCTTACATGAACTTTGATTCGAGTCTTGGCCTTATCAATATTGAGAGGGAATGGTTTCCTCTAAATTCAACATCCACAGGATATGCTTCCACTATCGTGGGCATCCTTTGGTCAACTAGTTGAAAAAAGCATCTCAATGAGCTCCATCTAGTCAAATTGTATTAATTTCTCGATCGCTATCAACTTCTGGCTTAAACTTCTACTCATCATTTGACCTTCATCTGCTTATCCATAAGAGAAAAGCTTGCCAAGTCTGAGGAGAAACCATGAAAGTATCGGGAAAGACTAGAGCTAGTGACCATGAGAGAGGTCAAAATAGAGGTTGATTTGAAAAACATTTAAATGAAGCTAGATATAGCATTCAAATGGATTTCAATGTTTCAAGAAGAAAATGCTGGATTGACTGAACAAATATCCATCATGACATCTAACATGCATAAAAATGTGCCTACCTTTTGAGATACATTTTATGCTCATTTTTAATGTTATTGCACTTTAATGACATGCATTTTGTGTGTTTTTTACTTCCAGGTACAAGAGATGGAGTTTTGAAGAAAAGGGAGCAAAAATGGAGAAAAACTGGGTCAAATGGAGCAAAGGAACACAAAGTGAATTGACTCCTAGGCGCTAGCTTCTGACACCTAAGCTTCAAGACCTAGTACATGGAAATAGAAAGCCCAGTGCCATGGCGCCAGACAATTATTTCAAGCTTCTAGAAGGTTGGTGCCTAAGCTCCCAGACTGACGCCTAAGCGCCATAATCGATTTTTTTATACGAAGTATTTGAACGATTTTTGAAAGGGCTTCTGAAGTGACTCGTGGGGATTTTAAGGGTTATTATAAGGGGATGTCTCTTCAAGTAAAGGGGGGTTGTTGTTGGTTGTTGTGAGAGAGGTGGTTAGTGTAGGGGAGAGGTTTTGTTGCTAGTGGTTGTTGTGGGAGTTGTAGAGAATTATTAAAAGGAACTTTAGAAGATTTTCTTGGGGAGGAGTTTGAAATAAGTGTTTTGTATTTTTGTTTAAGTTTCTTTAAGTTTATTTTATAAACCTAATTTTAAATATCAATCAATGTGTTTTTGTATGTTCCTCATGAAATCTGAGTAGTTTTCTTTTTTATTCTCCTTATGATGAGAAATAATCATGTGTAGGATTAAAATTATCTAGAATCACTTTTAATTTCAATATTGTGATGGTATATTACTTCATGCTTAATTTACTTATGCAATTTGGCCAATTCATAAGTCAAAAAATATTGTTAAAATGTAATGACCTGGAAGGGCTATGCTTTTCCTCAATTAATGATTACCACACTAGCTTGCAAGATGAAGAAAAAGTAATCTTAGGGTGAGTGCAAATAGATAGAGGGATAAGATTTGACGGATTTAAAATTAATGATTCTAGGGTGAAAAACTAGAATGTTAACTAATTGTTCTAGGGTTTGGAACTTGAGGCTAAGTTAGCCCTAACTGAGGGATAACGTGGGTAACCTAAGCTAGAACCTACCCAATATAACCAAGGACTTAGAAACTTAACTCTAGGTTAGTCAATGCTATTTATGCACTTGAAAGAGGGTAAATAATATGTATACTTCTATTTTTCACAAAACTATATTTAAATTTATAAACATTTGATTCCTACACTTATTATAATCTCATTGCAAGGAGAAGAATTTTTTATACAATTTGAACTCTTCTACATAAAACTAGTTTAGAAACCTTTAACATTTTCTTAAGTTTAGAAATAGAATTTGTAAGTATTAATTACTTCTTTATACAATTTCAACCTTAATTCCAAGATAAGTTACCTTCAGTTTAAGTAGAATTTTACTAATTCAATAAAGAGAGTTTTTTCTTCTATATGGGATCGATACTAGGGACTACATTAGAGCTCTGTATTACTTGAAATGATACATGCACATGCGTAGTATCCCTAGTGTATAAAATTGAACTATAGAGAAAAAAAAACGAGAATTATATGTTAAATAGCTCTCAGTCAAGTATTAAGGGTGCAAGCACTTACGCGCAGTGAGAGTCAAGTTTTGGGCATTGTTTTCTGAGATTTGAAATTAAAGTAATTACACACTAAGCACACACAAATGGTAGCGGGGTCAAGTTTCTAGCGCCGTTGTCGGGTAAACGACGAAACTTTTTTGACTTAAAAATTTTAGTTGAACTGTAGATTTACTTTAGGAAAATTTTAGTGTTGTTTACCTGTATTAGTGTTTATTTGTGTGTTAAAAATATTTTAAAGTATTTTTAAGTGTTTAGTTCATTTTATTTTTTGAACTTTTGCTTTCATATGCATAGTTCAAGATCTGAAAGTTTAATTCCTTACGATTCTCAGTTAGAATGGACTATAAGAAAATTCAAAAATAAGAAGTACTTCACAATTTAAAAGAAATGACCAACAACTTAGATAATCAAACTGTTAAAAATGAACATCATATTGTATCAAGACCTTTAAGGGATCACGTAAACCTTATAGCAGATGAAATTAACCTCAGTATACAAACTCCTGTTGAAGCAGCTAACTCATTTGAGCTATATACACCTTTTAAAACCCAAAATGAGCTTTAATTTAGCCTTCTGGGAAGCAATAAGAAGACGCAAGCAGGCGAAGAACAACTTCAGATGACAGTCAAGACTCAACAAGCAGCAATAAACGAACTTGAGTTGAACTTCCTTAGACTTAAACAAAAAGAAAAAAAAAACTTAGGACTTTGAGGTTGTTCATCTAGTATGACAAAAATCATCATACTATCCTTAGGCTCTCACACAATCATGTTATGCAGTATAAGTCCTAACTCTTTTAGGATTTCGAGATTGTTCGTTCGGTATGACATAAATCCTCCCATCTTCCTAAGAAGTTTGCATGATTGTATATTGTGCAAGCGTAAGCCCTAATTTTAAATAACTCACAAGAGAAAAAAATTAAATAACATAATTTCTAAAATGTAAAGCCAAAAAATAAGATAGTTTGAGAATTTATTGAGGTTTGCCTCAAAATCTGTAACGTTGTCTACTTCTCGCTCTTTTGATCTCCAAAATAACTGTTTCTATTTGGTCTATTCCCACTTGAATTTTCCTACAAACAACTGTGAAAATGGAACTTTTAATTATTGAAGATGAACTTTTTATTATCAATAGTTTTCTAAAGTCATTTCAATCATTTAAGATGTAATTATTTATAGGGGCTTGCCCTTACATAGAATTAGTAACCCTGGTAATTATCAGTCACAAATTTTATAAACTAAACAGATGTCATAAATTTCTTAGTTTAAATAATCAAGCTTACTAATAAGTTTTGTGCTTATCTTTCAGGGTGATGCATTACTTATTGCATTAAGCTCAACTATTTAAACTATTAAATGAAAGAGATCTATCAAGTCTCATTTTTCAAAATTAAAATGTTATTTTCAAAACTAAAACTATACATATATTAAATTAAATTATTTTCAAAAAACAACCAATAAATTCTCAAAAACCAACCAATAAACATTCTTTTTCATTTGAATACTGAGCTAAAATTTTGGCACTCCAACCACGTGCCTAGAGTTTTGATGGTTCAAAGGACTACAGAGAATCACCAACCCTTAAACGTGATGGATTTAAAGTTTCCGGTTTTTTTGAGTGCTTAATCACGATACTTATTCCCTGTGAGAGAGTGATTGAAGGGTTTGAGAGATACTTTGAAAGAGTTTTAGGAAGAGATTAGTGAGTGGATTTCAATATTTTAAGAGTGTAAAAGTATTGTCATGCGGAGATACACTGTAAACGAGAATCCTTGCGGAGCGAAGCATTACTTTATTAAGTTTGATTGTTTTTATTTTATAAAAACTTGATTTTACTTAATTTCAATAGAATTTCTACTTTGTTTATCTCTCATGCTAAGGAAATAAGTTCATCTCTCTCTTGGATTGATAATATAAGTAACTTAAAGTATTCCATGTCGTGTGATTGTTAAAATCTAACAAACTATGTTAATATGTTAACTTGAAATGCTTAATTTAATTTCAAATTGGCCACTTCGAATGTTAAAACCTGTTGTGATATAGGACGACAGAAGAAGGCTAGTGGAACAATGAAATTAACATACAACTTTTTTAGAGAATAAGAATATTGCTGTTGTGATTGTACTATCAACAAGTAAACATAGAATCCTTAGGGTTTTTGCATAATTTAAAAGACTAAATTTTATTATGAAACCCTAAGCTTTTATGTGATGGTAGAGGCAAACCAATATGTGTGGTCCTGGTTCTCAACGGTATTTTAATCACTTGGATAACTCTAGGTTTATTTTGTACAATTCAAGGGAGACTCTCTCACTTTACAATCAATACTCATTATTTTTACAAAATTAGGATTATAAACTTTTAAAAATTCACAAACCCTTGACGCTTCAAAATAACAGAGGATTTTATAAACTATAACTTTTCACTTTTGGTTTTGGAAATTAACAAGTTCACTGTGAGATTGATACACACAGATTCAAAAATTTTTACACTACTTGATCGACATATATTCTTCGTGATTTATGCAGGCTTCACAAAAACACATATCACTCCGTGCTGTGAGAAAAATTTTGTAGTTGGCTTGAAGATTTGGATGGAAGATGAATAGACTTAAATATTTGTTAAACTTTGGATGGAGGTGTGAGATTAGTTAAGAGGAATTTTAAAATGGTTATAAAGTAGTCAGAAGATAAAAACCAATCTTATTCAAAATGGTCAAATTAGGTCGCCAAGCACTTACATAGAAAGATGACAAATTTTTGCAGTAAATTTATTATTAGAAAAACTACATGCCAACCTTATTTATAAGAATTATAATCAAATATCAAGCTATTATCATTCAAGGAAAGAGAGAGAGAGAGAGGGAGGGAGGGAGGGAGGGAGGGAGAGAGAGAGAGAGAGAGTTTGTGGAAGGAATAAGATGAATAACCATTAATGAATGAGGGTGCAAAACAATGATTTAATTTTTCTCTCAGTTGATCAAGTGACTAGTTTATATAAGTTCCCAAAATTAAAAACTAACTCTAAAACCTAAACCAAAAACTCAGATGATTAGGCTTTTGCTCGGCACTTATTACGCTTGGGTTTCTACTCGCATAACTAGACTCTTAGCTTCAAATGTTTAATCCATTTGATATGCTACATTAATATTTACATTTAGTTTGATGATTTCAATTTGTATGGTTTTGTTTAAATCAACAACATAATATTTACATAGTTTTATGATAATAATCATGTCATATTATATTTTATTGACTAAAAAATATTATTAAAGTTCATTTAATAAACTATATTTTTAAAATTTTGTACCAAAAGTATGAATTAAGTTATAACACCTTATTTTGTACAATGATAAACCACTTAGAGGCCTTTAATGACAACATCGAAGCAATTGTGGTCGGTGGTGGAGGCTTTGGTTGGCATGGGCCGGTGGCAGATAATAATAATGGTGTTGGGCAACTTGTTGGCAAACATCGACCACCTATTAAGAGGTCTTGATGGTTATAGTGACTATGGTGTAAGGAGTGATTATAATATTTAAAAATTATATAAATTTTNTTATTTTCGTATGATTTATATGTTTCCATGATCTTCCAAGTAAAAATTACATTACAAATGACTTTAAATGCATGGTCCATTTGTACTAATATTGGATATAAGAAGTTGACTTCAAGTAAATCTAAATCGTCATTTGCGCGAGTTCATCATGATGATGCACCACAATCTTGTGGATGNTGGCCCAATTTTTTATTGAGACTAGTTTTGTTGTGGGCTCCAGCCTCTATGCACAATGCTTCACCCGATCTTCAACTTCTATAACATTATCCCAACCTAAGGGAAGCCAACTTCAATTTTAGTGATGATAACCTATGTGATCTATTTACACATAAGAGGCTTTTTTTGGTCTCACAAACTATTTTCATACATGCTCTCCATCCGAATCAAGAAGGATGGGTATATGGTTTTTGGGACTACCCAAATGTTCCATTTTATCAACTTAGAGAACAAGATAAAAGATTGAAAGCTTTAGCTTTTTAGGGTTGCCTGTGATCAATGGGGCATTTCAACTTGAGACACAGGAGGTTTGTTTAAGAAAAGTTAAAAAATTTCTCCTCAACTGAGGGCAATGGAGCAAGTTATTATCAGTCGGGAATTGTTGGTAGTCTAATACATTGATCCTTCGACTATAAATCAAGTTTTAAATTTAAAAAAAATATGACCTAATGAAATATGTGATGTGGGCTACTTTCAATGAGATTGAGGAGAAGAGGCAACTAGAGAAGACTGCTTAGCTCTCTAAGAAGGCATCAAGGGAAAAGAAAAAAAAAAGGCATAGAAACATAAGAGAGAACAAAAGAAGCTGGTTCGTCTAGGGGACAAATACCTTGTTCGGATTTCATTCATTCAGTTTCAAAAACTTCCATTATTATTTAGAATAAGGTCATAGGAAAATTAATACCGATCGAACGAAAACCTCCCATGGTGTGATTATAGGTGAATCAGAAAATGATGCGACTCCTTCCCATTTCCTTATAAATAATGAAGGAATGTCGAGTATCTTTCAACACTTGAGATCTCTCAACCACCCCCATCTAATTTTATCCCTCCATCTGAAAGGGCTAAAACAAACTGTCAGTCTCCACATGTGAAGGTTGAAGGTTGGGGAGGTTCTAGGAAAAACATAGACAAAATCCCTTTTTCAACTAATGCAGCTGAGTGTAGGAGAAAAGGCAAAGCCATCTTCCCAGATCCTTTCCTCCCAAGTCCACCAAGAAGTAAGAAAGGAGAACACAATCGATGGTTTTCACTGTATAAACACCAAACAAAAGCTTACATGAACTTTGATTCGAGTCTTGGCCTTATCAATATTGAGAGGGAATTGTTTCCTCTAAACTCAACATCCATAGGATATGCTTCCACTATCGTGGGCATCCTTTGGTCAGCTGGTTGAAAAAAGCATCTCAATGAGCTTCATCTAGTCAAATTGTGTTAATTTCTCGATCGCTATCAACTCCTGGCTTAACCTTCTACTCATCATTTGACCTTCATCTGCTTATCCATGAGAGAAAAGCTTGCCAAGTCTGAGGAGAAACCAAGAAAGTATCGAGAAAGACTAGAGCTAGTGACCATGAGAGAGGTCAAAACAGAGGTCAATTTGAAAGACATTTGAATGGAGCTAGATATAGCGTTCAAATGGATTTGAGTGTTTCAAGAAGAAAATGTTGGATTGACTGAATAAATGTCCATCATGACATCTAAAATGCATAAAAATGTGCCTACCTTTTGAGATACATTTTATGCTCATTTTTAATGTTATTGCACTTTAATGAAATGTATTTTGTGTGTTTTTTACTTCAGGTACAAGAAATGGAGTTTTGGGGGAAAAAGAGCAAAAATGGAGAAAAACTGGGTCAAATGGAGCAAAGGAACACAAAGTGACTTGGCGCCTAAGCGCTAGCTTCTGACACCTAAGCGTCAGACCCAGTACATGGAAACAAAGAGCCCAGTGTCATGGCGCCAGACAATTATTTCAAGCTTCTAGAAGGTTGGTGCCTAAGCTCCCAGACTGACGCCTAAGCGTCATAATCGATTTTTTTATACAAAGTATTTGAACGAATTTTGAAAGGGCTTCTGAAGTGACTTGTGGAGATTTCAAGGGTTATTATAAGGGGATGTCTCTTCAAGTAAAGGGCGATTGTTGTTGGTTGTTGTGAGAGAGGTGGTTAGTGTAGGGGAGAGGTTTTGTTGCTAGTGGTTGTTGTGGGAGTTGTATAGAATTCTTAAAAGGAACTTCAGAAGACTTGCTTGGGGAGGAGTTCGAAATAAGTGTTTTGTATTTTTTTTTGAGTTTCTTTAAGTTTATTTTATAAACCTAATTTTAAATATCAATCAATGTGTTGTTGTATGTTCCTCATGAAATCTGAGTAGTTTTCTTTATTATTCTCCTTATGATGAGAAATAATCATGTGTAGGATTAGAATTGTTTAGAATCACTTTTAATTTCAATATTGTGATGGTATATTACTTCATGCTTAATTTACTTATGCAATTTGGTCAATCATAAGTCAAAAATCATTGTGAAAACGTAATGACCTAGAAGGGCTATGCTTTTCCTTAATTAATGATTACCACAATAGCCTTCAAGATGAAGAAAAAGTAATCTTAAGGTGAGTGCAAATAGATAGAGAGATAAAATTTGACGGGTTTAAAATTGGTGATTCTAGGGTGACAAACTAGAATGTTAACTAATTGTTCTAGGGTTTGGAACTTGAGGCTAAGTTAGCCCCAACTGAGGGATAACGTGGGCAATCTAGGGTGACAGACTAGAATCTACCCAATATAACCAAGGATTTAGGAACTTAACTCTAGGTTAGTCAATATTATTTATGCACTCGAAAGAGGGTAAATAATATGTATACTCCTATTTTTCACAAAACTATATTTAAATTTATAAACATTTGATTCCTACACTTATTATAATCTCATTGAAAGGAGAAGAATTTTTTATACAATTTGAACTCTTCTACATAAAACTAATTTAGAAACCTTTAACATTTTCTTTAGTTTAGAAATAGAATTTGTAAGTTTTAATTACTTATTTATAAAATTTCAATCTTAATTCCAAAATAAGTTACCTTCAGTTTAAGTAGAATTTTACTAATTTAATAAAGAAAGTTTTTTCTTCTCTATGGGATTGATACTAGGGACTACATCAGAGCTTTGTATTACTTGAAATGATACATGCACATGCGTAGTATCCCTAGTTTGTAAAATTGAACTGTAGAGAAAAAAATGAGAATTATATGTTAAATAGCACTCAGTCAAGAATTAAGGGTGCACGCACTTATGGGCAGCGAGAGTCAAGTTTTTTGCATTATTTTCTGAGATTTGAAATTAAAGTAATTACACACTAAGCACGCACAAATTGTAGCGGGGTTAAGTTTCTAGCGCCGTTGTCGGGTAAACGATGGAACTTTTTTTACTTAAAAAATTTAGTTGAACTGTAGACTTATTTTAAGATAATTTTACTGTTGTTTATCTGTATTAGTGCTTATTTGTGTGTTAAAAATATTTTTAAGTTTTTTTTAGTGTTTTGTTCATTTTATTTTCTAAACTTTTACTTTTGTATGCATAGTTTAGGATCTGAATGTTTAGTACCTTGCGATTCCCAATTAGAATGGACTACAATAAAATTCAAAAATAAAAAGAACTTCACAATTTAAAAGAAATGACAAACAACTTAGATAATAAAACTGTTGAAAATGAACATCATCTTGTATCAAAACCTTTGTTGACCTCATTTTTGGTTGAGGTATAGTCTCCTCTTTAGTAGCCTAAGGTCTAGCCATAGGACTTTCCTATTGACTATTCTTAGAAAACTATCTTTAGTAGCCTAAGGTCTAGCCATAGGACTTTCCTATTGACTATTCTTAGAAAAATAGACTTTAGTAGCCTAAGGTCTAGCCATAGGATTTTCCTATTGACTATTCTTAGAAAACTAGAAAAAGTTAGTAGCCTAAGGTCTAGCCATAGGATTTTCCTATTGACTATTCTTAGAAAACTAGACATGATAGTAGCCTAAGGTCTAGCCATAGGACTTTCCTATTGACTATTCTTAGAAAATTAGAAAAGGCACCCTCACAATTAGATATTCTAAACTCTTCTTTACTCAACTTGAAGTTCCACATATTGGTCCTAACCTCTAGCACTTAATAGGTGGGGTCATTATGGGGGAGCTCAAGGAGAGTTCCTATAGGGCTATTTGACCTTATGGTTGACCTTGGGTGTTGGCCTAGAGCTAAAGCACTCACAGCCCACACTCACACTCACTCACAACCCTAATCCCTAAATTTCTAACCTTAGTCCCTTGAGCCTTTGAGAGACTCATGTAGGTGGTCCCCTAAACCTACTAGCCCTAGGCTAGGGTTTAGCTAAGACCAGTACATAGAGGACCCAAATAGGGTTCCATTGGTCCATGACTCATTTATGGTGGTTAACTCCCCAATTCTACCAAAAATACCTAGCTTGGCGTTTTGCCCCTAAACTCCCCAAAATTACCTAAATACCCTTGAAACCCTAAATTTGGCCAAAATTCTCAAATTTACCTAAAATACCCAAATTAATCAAAAATCATTTCAAACTTTTATGAAAACATCCAAATTACCCAAAATTATCAAAAATTACCATATTACCAAAATGCCCACCCTGGCCCAAAATTTCAAAAATTCTAAAAAATCCCAAAATATTTCAAATATTCCTAATTTCATTTTTCTCAACTACCACATGACCCAATTTGGCCAATTTGACCATCTTTGACCAAGATCCCTAAAATTGCCTTTAAAGACCCAAATTTTCCTAAATTCAACTCAAATGTCCATCAATTTGAACCCAATCTCCACCAATTTCAATCCTAAACTCAAATAACCCTTCATATGACCAAAATAAACTAAATTCAAGCCAAATTGGCCCATGATTTGAGCCAAACCCCCAATTTTGGTCACATGACCTAATCTCATCAAATTGAACCCATAGCCCACTCAATTGGCCACAATTTATGTTGAAAACTCTTTATAACTTTCCTAAACATCAAAATTGACCATAAATTAGTCTTGATGAAGCCTCAATTCCATTTAATTTTGACCCAAATCCAAAAGAGCCTCAAATTTTGCCCCAAATTGACAATGTCCCCAAATTTCACCAAATTGATTGCATTAACCCCAAAATTGGCACCCAATTTATGTTGAAAACTCTTCATGAGGTTCCCATTGAACATTTTCAATAATCAAATTGGACTTGGCCCAAGGATAACCTAATCTAGACCCAAGTCTAGCCCAACATGCCCAAATTGACCAAATCTCCAAAATCCTTCAAATTGAGCCTCCAATTGAACTCAAAACCCTTTCCATCCTTCACCAAAATTGTTCCTTACAGTCACCTACACCAAATGCAACACTTAATTGGGCCAATTGACATGGCTAGCGTAGTCCAAACACAAGTTTTGGTCATTTGCACTCACTTTGACCCTTTCACCAAAAATTAACTTAACCATGTCTAAACCACCGAAGTAATGATTTCACAGCCACAAAAACCTTCCTAAAGACCAGGATAAACCCTCCTAAAATCACCATGACAAGCTATGGACCAATGGATCACCAAATCAAGGGATTTTAACCCATTTTTGGACCTAACTGGAAATATCTCCAACATCATCACTTACCCTTGGGAGATAATCATCATTAGCCACCCCCTGACTTCCCTGAGCCAAGAGGTGACCAATGCCTGGGCAGCCGACCACCTTGGTGGCTGGAAAATGTCCAAAACCATGGCCAAGAAAATTGATTTTTACCCAATTCAAACCCAAAGGCCAAATCAGCCCAGCTGCTCATTGGAGCTTCTCTGCCCTCCAAATAAGAAAACAAATTCACCCCTCAATTGGCCCTGACAGCCAACCTAGGTCATTTTATTTAAACTCCCCCTCCATGGCCAAAAAAGAGAGAGCTTAAAATACCTTGGGGAGACCCTGTAAAATTTCTTCTAGAGCTTTCTGGAGACCTCTTGAGCTTAACAAAAACTTCCCTAGCCACTCAAAGCCATTGCTCGAGTTCAATTTTAGAGCTTAATTTTAAGGCCAAAATAGGACATCCTCCAAACCTCCATCAAATTTAAATTAATTACACCCACACCATCCTAACATCAAGAGAGGAAGATCTCCCATAAAAGCCCCATCACCCGGCCACCCTAAGGTGGACTTCGAGCAAACCCCCAAATCGGCCTTGGTCGAATTTGGGTCTAGGCATTTCACCACGACCAGAGGCTCCATCACTAGGATCCTAGGACCCACACAAAGCTTCTACAAGCATCCAATCGTGGCTACCCACTTGGACCAAGGTATTGAAAGTTAACCCTAAACCAAGCTTTTTTTTAATTATTCATGAATATAAATTTAATTTAAGGGTTCATCAACCATATGGATGTGTTTGACTAGTCAAGACGAGCATTCTAAGAAAAACCGCACCCAATTTCATTGAGAATCGAGTGAGATATTAGTGTTTTAAAATGGACGGTTTTAGGGTTTAGTTCATTTGGGACGATGACCCGTGACCGTCAGATTGAGCGCGTATCGATCGAGAGGNGTAGATTGTTGAATATTAGAAACAACTACTTGTTGTACCAGCTGATCTTTTATCGGATCGAAGGAGCACTCTTGTGTGTCTTGGCATGTAAGTGAGTCTTCTTTAATAACAGTGAGTGGTATCAACACATTTGGATCTGTAACTGTAATATGATGTTCTTCATCAGGAACTGCGGTGTTGGAAAGAGGATTGGGTTGCACATTCTCAACAGGGATGTTAGGTGGCTGATTTTTAGCGATATTTGATCTTAGATGAGGATAGAAGCGATAACAAATAGTAGAATTGCGACCAAACATACTACAATAAGAGCAATAAGGAGGGTGTGGTTCTAATTCAACTTTTTGCCAATACCCGTTGTGGGTAGTGCCAATTCATACCTCATTCGGAATTGGTTGAGTGTATCTCTTTTAACTAACACACACGCCATAGAGTGTCTAATGACAATAAGCGTGAGACTATCAACCTTGAGAGACTTACCGTAAGCAGTTGCTAAAGTGTAGATAATTTTCATGTTGAACAGATGTAATTTTAACCCCAGAAACTTTATCCAAACTGGAATGATAGGGGACTCCGCTTTTGGATCAAAATCGACTGTCCACTTCAGAATTTTCATAAAACGGTTGCCGATCTTGATAATTTTTCGAGAGAAAATGTGAGTGCCATTTAATTCTTTTAAACATATATAGTTACATGCACAATACTCTGTTCTTTGACACTTCCGACAAGGCTCGCCCTTTTGTCGGCTGAGCACCTGCCTCCGGCCAGTCTCTTTCCTTCGGCCAACTGTATGCCTTCAACCAAAAATCTCAAATCACGGAAGATTCACACATAAACATCGCTCAATTCTTATATATTTACTTGTTCATATCACTCAATCCATTCTGCCAACAAACCACCCTTCGATATGCAATCTACTATTCGACCGACCGCTCCAGATGCCTCCGGACTAGACACCTGCCTCCCACAGGCAATCCCAAAAGAGAGAAGATTTACATACCTTCCACCAATATATATATATATATATATATATGTGTGTGTGTGTGTGTGCGCGCGCGCGTGTGCGTGCGTGCGTGCGTGCGTGTTTTTTTTTTACATCCATACTATTTAATTCTTATAAAGAAATATATTTACATGCACATTACTCAGTTC
Source organism: Phalaenopsis hybrid cultivar (assembly GCA_002079205.1). NCBI lineage: Eukaryota > Viridiplantae > Streptophyta > Magnoliopsida > Asparagales > Orchidaceae > Phalaenopsis > Phalaenopsis hybrid cultivar. The sequence goes on along the minus strand of JXCR01107339.1, from coordinate 278,505 downwards.
TTTGGCGCTTCCAGCAAGTCCCCCCTCCTTTTTCAGCCTAGCACTTGCTTCCGACCGGTCACCTAGCTTCAGCCACCTGTATGCCTCCGTCCTACAATCTCAAATTAGGGAAGATCGACATGTATAACATATGAACACCGCTCAATTCTTATATATTTATATGTTCATATTGCTCAATCTATTCTCCTAGCAAACTAACCCCCGACAGGCAACCTATTGTCCGACCGACTGCTCCAGACTCCTCCGGACTAGACACCTGCTTTCCACAGGCCATCTCAAAAGAGGGAAGATTTACATACATATACCACTCAATTCCAATACATTTATATATTTACTTGCATGCCACTAAATTCATTTGTTCCCAGCAAATTACCCTCTGACTGGCAACCCGCCGTCCGATGGACCACTGTTTTAATCATCCTCCGGCCGGCCAACAACTTCCAGTTGGCATCTTGCAGGATGTACACCATGAAAATTGTACTCACGAAATATGTGATGGAAACAAATCGGTCCTGTATTTTTTGATTGCACCGACATGAGAATGGAAGATGTTATCCTGGAATGGGTGGCTGCTACCGACCAAGCGATTCCCCGGTCGGCAAATCGCTGCCCAACCGATTGCTCTAGACGCCTCCATTCGACTACCTGTCTCTGGTCGGCCGTCTCAAATCAGAAAGGAGTTAGAAATATGGTTGATTGGTTTGAGCAGTAGAAGCAACAAAAGATGACTGTTTCTGGCCTTGCTTAACTGGACTTTTCCTCGCTAATGGACAAACAACTGCAAAAGTTGCCTCTTAACCTCAAGAAAATAAAGATACAAAATTATCCAGTGGAAAACTTTGAACTACAAGCAAGGTACCAACATTTGTTGCGGCATTTCAAAATCCATTCCTCTTGAAACGCTAGAGGTCCTCTTGTGTCTAAACGCCGCATCTCTTCTTTTGGCGGGTGTAGACTTGAAGCACTAAGAAATTCCAGCTCGCCCTCATTGAACTTGTTATAAGTGTTCCATTCTAGTTGCTAATGGGAAGTATTGCCTCCTTAAAAAAACTGATAATTCATTAAAATGACGTGCTGTATTCTTTTACAATTGATGCGGAGGAATGGTTTGGGCAAGTTAGCTCATGCCCTTATATGTTGAGCTTTATATCACTCAAATCCCTCAAGTCTCTCCTTTCCTCCTGGAATGCCTCTCTTCACTCAAGATTCAACGTGTAGAAGGTCATTGTCGACCATCTCATCCCTCTATGGTATACGGTTAAGCAACATTTCACTCATCAAATCATTGCCAGACCTCCCTTCCTCCATGTATTCAATAGAAATCTTAAATCGTCATTCAGCGTTGGTGGGGCATTATAAAGAATTTTCAGGCACTGGTGGTTAAATGCAAATATCATTTCCCCTGGATACTTAAACTAGCTTACGTCACATTTCTCTAGAAAAGTATTAACTATTTGGCCTTGGAGTATAAGTATTATTTTGTCCTACTCAATTGGGGATGGGAGTGATCTCCGCTTGTTGTGAGATCTTTGGGTGAATGGCAGAACTCTATCAGAGGTTTTATGACTGTCGAAAGAGCTGTCCATGCTCCGCCTGAGGCACCGACAAAATGTTGGTACTATTGCGGCCGTGAAGCTCCTCTGGTACCACTGCGCATAAGTATGCTTCGAAGCTCAGACCTCTCTGTCAATTGAAAGAAACGCCATGCCTTACTTTTGTCGACCGGCCAGCTGCTCCCAGGCTGATCTTCCTCCGACCGATCACCTCACTGATAGGCAGCCTTAGTCATCCGACCACTTAAATCAGGGGGAAATTTCCTACATACCACTCAATTCTTACATATTTACATCTTTACATATCACTAAATTATTTTGCGCTCCTCCAAACAATAAACGAATTGTGAAATATATGATATTTTTCCTAAGAGAATAGGGCGACCTAAATGCTTGTTCTATGTAAAGGCCGGTGTATGCAAATTTGGGCGTTCATGCATATTTCATCACCTTAAAGATAGCGTCAGAATCACCTATGGAGTTCAATTTAATGACTTCGACTATCCTCTTCGTTAAAAAACTATAGAATGTGGATTTTATTTAACTGGATATTGCAATTTTGATGCTCACTGTATATATATAACCATCCCGAGCCATCCTAAAGCACTCTTTTGTTTCCATCGACATCTCCTAGTCGACAACCTTATTCTTGGGAACATAATTCTTTTATTGCAATTCCCCTTTGGACTTATCCTTCCAGCTACGCCCAACTAATTATTTCTCAAGTATTTGTTCATGTTCCAACCTGAAATATATCTTCCTAATTAAGGTCAAGGGGTTCGGGGGTTCAAGCATTCGAAAAACCACCCGATACTCGGGGAACTCAAATAATGATAGCACAACTGACAACGACGTCATAGATGTCCGATCGGTAATAAAGGCTTTGAGATGATTTGCCAACTGACAACGACAAACTCAACGAGGAATGCAAAAAAAAAAATCTAACACCTGATAGTGTCAAGCTCAGCGAGGGGTGTGAAACGATCTTTCAAAACAAAATCTAACACCCGATAGCGACAAGCTTTGCTAGCAATGTAAAAAAAATCTAACACTTTGCAGCGACAAGCTTCGCGAGGGGTGTAAAAAATCTAATATTTGACATCGACAAAATCTGTCAGGGGTGTGAAATGATTGTCCTTGGCTTATCTAAAAATCTAACACTCGAAAGCGACAAGTTCCGCGAGGGGTGCAAAAAAAATCTAATACACCGCGGTGACAAACTCTGCAAGGGGTGCAAAAAAAAATCTTACACCCAACGCGAGGGGTGCAGAGCTCCAGGACTGCACTCCGGGGCAAATAGCTCCTGGACTCCTCTCTAGGGGAAACAACTCTATGACTCCACTTTAGAGCGAGCAATTCTAAAACTCTTCCCCAAAATAGGCAAATGAACAAAGAACTCAGACGGATGATTTTCTTCATAGATGGCCGTCCTTTTCCTCCGTCCAGCCACCAAAATCCGACGACTCCTTCAATAGAAAAAGCTCCAGAATGACAAATCCAACAAATAATAGTAAATATACCAGAACCGAGCCCAAAAAGCGCCTAGCAGGGAATATCATTAGCAAATTATGTGTTCAAAATTTATTTGATTTATAAATTTCCTTATCTTTATTTTCTTTGTTGCTATTAAGGAGTATAAAAATTGGGGAACTTAATATATATACTCAAAAATGGTCTGTACGGATCTCAAGACAATTTGACGGTCCAAGATCAAGGGGCTAGTATGCCCTTTGTTATTCTCTTTAATGCAAGGCTATACATGTAATTTTATTTATTTATTTTGCCCCTCTTTTCTTCTATAAATATGAGGGTCATATGGTGTATGGAGGACCTTTGGGTCCCCTCACTTTTAATGAACGACTTTATGAAATAAGATGGGTTGGAGAGCCCCTGGGACACTCCATTTCCCCCTGACAGACGAAGTCTTCATCTTTCTTCTCTCTTTTTTTCTCTCTTCCTCTCCCTCTCTCATTCTTTCCTCGGTTTAACGCTCTATTCCTCAGGCACTGTCTACCAGACAGATTGTGATTCAACAAGTAGATTTATGTAAATCTAGATTTAGACTATTTTGGAAGTATTACTGATATCGGAGGAAACCCAAACCACAACGAACAAAATATGATAAAATTGAAAGGATTCCAGACACAACGCTTAAAAACATAAAATAACGATAATAAAACAAAAACACAAACATAAAGATGCAACAAAACTCAAATAAGGGTTACGGTAGCAGGTTGATCTGATGGAGGGACTACGACAGCTGCTTGGCTTCTTGGGACGGGCTGTTGCAGCGTTAAGAAGAGCTAGAGACAGCTCAACAGGATGGGGGGAGGCCTGGGAGGGTTGCGGTCAGGTCTGGATGGGTTGGAAGGCTTATGACAGGTTCTGGAAGGGTTGGAGGGAGTTCGACAGTGAAGGCAACAAGCTGACAGGTGGTAGGACGGGGCGGCTAGTAGCGGGAAGAGGCCCGGAGGGTTGCAGAAATATAAAATGTCTCGTTGGGATTGAGCTACATTCGGAGCACCACTTGAACCCTTATTGACGGTCATTACCTCGGATGAATTACCTTAGGAGCACCTTCTTGCCGTCAGGTATAGCCCCCGAAGGGGAAGAACGCCTCAAGGGCAATAACTGAAATCAATAATCATCAAAACCTCATTTCCTAAGCAAAAATAAGTATATAAGAGAGATTAGGACTTATATTAGACAATACTTTCAATTAGGAAATAAAATAAAAAATGAAGTAATATAATCGACAATTATTTGTAATATAAGATTTCATGGAAAAGGAAAGAAATATTTTGAGAGGAGGAAAGAGAAGGGGGGATAAGGGTTGGACCGCAGTTACTGTAGTAGCTACAGTAACGCGTTCACGACACTATAGCAGCTATAGTGTTGTGGTACGGGGAAGCTCTCATGTCATTCTACTGGGGTTGGGGGAGCTTCGACTTCATCCGTCGAGGTTTTTATGACAGAAAAGTTTTGGTGGGGGTGGGTTAGGCAGGGGCAGATGCTATTGACCCTAGGATAAGACTAAGTTTGGGCTAGTTTTGATTCCAAATGATGCCGGAAGAAACCTAAACCACAATAAAAAGTAAATATTAATGCTGAAATTGAAAGGATTACATGCACGAGGTTTGAAAACATGAAATAACGATAATAAAACAACTCAAACATAAAGACATGACACAAACTCCAATAAGGGTTGCTGTAGCAGGTAGATCTGATAGAGCATCTGTGGCAGCTGCTGGGCTGCTTGGGGCGGGCTACTACAACATTGGGAAGAGCTGGAGACGACTACAATAGAATGGGGGAAGGCCTGAGAGGGTTGTCGTCAAGTCTGGATTGGTTGGGAGGGCTTATGGCAGATTCTGGAAGGGCTGGAGGGAGTTCGACAGTGAAGGCATCAAGCTGGTAGGTGGTAGGACGAGGCAGCTAGTAGTAGGAAGAGGGTCGGAGGGTCACAAAATAATAAAATATCTCATCGGGGTTGAGCTACAGCCGGAGCACCATCGAAATCCTTGGAGACGGTCACCACCTCAGACGAGTTACAGCCGGAGCACCTTCTCACTGTCAGTTATAACTCCCGAAGGGGAAGAACGCCTCAAGGGCAGTAATTGAATCAGTAATCATCAAAACCTCATTTCCTAAGCAAAAAACAAACCCTATGTATAAGAGGGATTAGGACTTATATTAGACAATGTTTTCAATTAGTAAATATAATAAAAATGAAGTAATATAATAGGGAAGGGTTTATAATAGGTGATTTCATGGAAAATACAAGAAATATTAGGAGGGAAAAGGAAAGAGAAGGGGGGAGAAGGGTTGGACTGCGGTTACTGTAGAAGCTACAGTGTTGCGATTCGGGGAAGTTCCTGTGCCAATTACAAGTTTAAATTTTTTATCATACCCATTAAATCTTGGTAAATCTTGATAAACTATTTGATTATTTGTTTAATGATTAAGATTTTTGAGAGAAAATCATTAAATTTGTTAAATCGGGTAAATGATGGGATTTAACCATTAACATGGCCAAAACAAGATTTTAAAATGGTTGGATTTAAGGTCCAAAATTTTCTAATATATAAGATTTAAGTACCCAACATTGTTTATTAGTTTTAGATTTTAAGATTAAGAGTTGTAAAATAAAAAATACTATGATTCATCATTGCAGAATTAAATGGAGAAACTTAAAAGACACAAATCAAATTTTTTTTATGAGTAAAANTGAGATTTCATGGAAAAGGAAAGAAATATTTTGAGAGAAAAGGAAAGAGAAGGGGGGATAAGGGTTGGACCGCGGTTACTGTAGTAGCTACAGTAACGCGTTCACGACACTATAGCAACTACAGTGTTATGATCCAGGGAAGCTCTCATGTCAATCTACTAGGGTTGGGGGAGCTTTGAACTCATCCGTCGAGGTTTTTAGGGCAGAAAATTTTTGGTGGGGGTGGCTTAGGTAGGGGGCAAATGTTATTGACCCTAGGATAGGACTAGGTTTGGGCTAGTTTTTATGCCAAATGATGCCGGAGGAAACCTAAACCACAATAAAAAGTAAATATTAGTGCTTAAATTGAAAGGATTACATGCACGGGATTTGAAAACATGAAATAACGATAATAAAACAACAACTCAAACATAAAGACATGACACAAACTCCAATAAGGGTTGCTGTAGCAGGTAGATCTAATAGAGGGCCTGTGGCAGCTGCTGGGTTGCTTGGGACGGGCTACTACAACATTGGGAAGAGCTGAAGACGACTACAATAGAATGGGGGAAGGCTTGGGAGGGTTGTTGTCAAGTCTGGATTGGTTGGGAGGGCTTATGGCAGATTTTGGAAGGGCTGGAGGGAGTTCGACAGTGAGGGCATCAAGCTGGTAGGTGGTAGGACGGGGCAGCTAGTAGTAGGAGGAGGTTCGGAGGGTCATAAAATAATAAAATGAGCACCATCGGAATCCTTGGAGATGGTCACCATCTCAGACGAGTTATAGCCGGAGCATCTTCTCACTGTCGGTTATAACTCCCGAAGGGGAAGAACGCCTCAAGGGCAGTAACTGAATCAGTAATCATCAAAACCTCATTTCCTAAGCAAAAAATATATAAGAGGGATTGGGACTTATATTAGACAATGTTTTCAATTAGTAAATATAATAAAAATGAAGTAATATAATAGGGAAGGGTTTATAATAGGTGATTTCATGGAAAATACAAGAAATATTAGGAGGGAAAAGGAAAGAGAAGGGTTGGACCGTGGTTACTGTAGCAGCTACAGTGTTGCGATTCGGGGAAGTTCCTGCGCCAATTACAAGTTTAAATTTTTTGTCATACCTGTTAAATCTTGGTAAATCTTGATAAACTATTTGATTATTTGTTTAATGATTAAGATTTTTGAGAGAAAATCATTAAATTTGTTAAATCGGGTAAATGATGGCATTTAACCATTAACATGGCCAAAACAAGATTTTAAAATGGTTGGATTTAAGGTCCAAAATTTTCTAATATATAAGATTTAAGCTAAAACTTGCTTAATGGATGCCTAAAATAGGCACCAAAGAACCTGTAAGTGACTTCTGATCAGATGACGTTGCCCTGGGGGAATCATGTTNATTTTTGAGAGAAAATCATTAAATTTGTTAAATCGGGTAAATGATGGCATTTAACCATTAACATGGCCAAAACAAGATTTTAAAATGGTTGGATTTAAGGTCCAAAATTTTCTAATATATAAGATTTAAGCTAAAACTTGCTTAATGGATGCCTAAAATAGGCACCAAAGAACCTGTAAGTGACTTCTGATCAGATGACGTTGCCCTGGGGGAATCATGTCAGAGACTTGGTAGTCAAATTAAAATTCAATCCATTTTAGAGTTTAATTTTTATGCAAGGCATAAGCTCTCATTTCTTGAGAGTTGCATAGGGGACTTAGAGTGGAAACAATTAATTCTAGGATTTTTTTTTTCCCTGATAACATTGCCCTCTTTGTTTTTGAGAAGAATTTTGGAAATTATTAACCTGACTTGTGAACAATTACTGTAGTGGGTTTTGTCTTCGAAGGAGATCAACTTCCCTTATCCTGTGGCATTGACTCTGCTGCATATGCTTTTCTCCTCTGTTCTGTGCTTCATTCTAACTAAACTTCTGAAGGTACTTTTTTTTCAGCAGTCTCTTCTACATTTTACTCTTTTTCTCTAGTATTTGCTAGTGATATCTTTGGATTTGACATAATTGATTATAAGCACTATTTTTAGTTCATTACACACTTTACATGCTTTTTTATTCTCTCCATTGTTTCTCTTTTCCCNACATGTGTAGGTTGTTGAACATTAGAAACAACTACTTGTTGTACCAGCTGATCTTTTATCGGATCGAAGGAGCACTCTCGTATGTCTTGACATGTAATTAAGTCTTCTTTAATACCAGTGAGTGGTATCAACACATTTGGATCTGTAACTGTAATATGATGTTCTTCATCAGGAACTGCGAAGTTGGAAAGAGGATCGGGTTGCACCTTCTCAGCAGGGATGGTAGGTGGCTGATTTTTAGCGATATTTGACCTTAGATGATGATGAAAGCGATAGTAAATAGTAGAATTGTGGCCAAACATACTACAATGAGAGCAATAAGGAGGGTGTGGTTATAATTCAAATTTTTGCCAATACCTGTTGTGAGTAGTGCCAATTCATACCTCATTCAGAGTTGGTTGAGTGATATCTTTTTCAACTAACACACAAGACACAGAGAGTCTGGTGACAACAAACGTGGGACTATCAACCTTGAGAGACTTACCGTAAGCAGTTGCTAAAGTGTAGATAATTTTCATGTTGAACAGATGTAATTTTAACCCCAGAAACTTTATCCAAACTGGAATGATAGGAGACTCCACTTTTGGATCAAAATCGATTGTCTATTTCAAAATTTTCATAAAACAATTGTCGATCTTGATAACTTTTCGAGAGAAAATGTGAGTGTCATTTAATTCTTATAAACATATATAGTTACATGCACAATACTCTGTTCTTTGGCACTTCCGACAAGGCTCCCCCTTTTGTCGGCCGAGCACATGCCTCCGGCCAGTCTCTTACCTTCGACCAACTGTATGCCTTCAACCAAAAATCTCAAATCACGGAAGATTCACACATAAACACCGCTCCATTCTGCCAACAAACCACCCTCCGATATGCAATCTACTATTCGACCGACTGCTCCAAATGCCTCCGGGCTAGACACTTGCCTCCCACAGGCAATCCCAAAAGAGAGAAGATTTACATACTTACCACCAATATATATATATATCTGTGTGTGTATTTTTTTTTTTTTTTTTACATCCATACTATTTAATTCTTATAAAAACATATTTACATGCACATTACTCAGTTCTTTGGCGCTTCCAGCAAGTCCCCCCCTCCTTTATCGGCCGAGCACTTGCTTCCGACCGGTCACCTAGCTTCAGCCAGCTGTATGCCTCCGTCCTACAATCTCAAATTAGGGAAAATCGACATGTATAACATATAAAATCAGCTCAATTCTTATATATTTATATGTTCATATTGCTCAATCTATTCTCCTAGCAAACTAATTCTCGACAGGCAACCTATTGTCCGACCGACTGCTCCAGACTCCTCCGAACTAGACACCTGCCTCCCACAGGCCATCCCAAAAGAGGGAATATTTACATACATATACCACTCAATTCCAATGCATTTATATATTTACCTGCATGCCACTAAATTCATTTGTTCCCAACAAATTACCCTCTGACTGACAACCCGCCGTCCGATGGACCACTATTTTAATCACCCTCCGACCGACCAACAACTTCCAGTTGGCATCTTGCAGGATGTACACCATGAAAATTGTACTCAGGAAATATGTGATGGAAACAAATCGGTCCTGTATTTTTTGATTGCACCGACATGAGAATGGAAGATATTATCCTGGAATGGGTGGCTGCTACCGACCAAACTATTCCCCGGTCGGCAAATCGCTGTCCAACCGATTGCTCCAGGCGCCTCCATTCGACTACCTGTCTCTGGTTGGCCGTCTCAAATCAGAAAGGAGTTAGAAATATGGAGGATTTGTTTGAGCAGTAAAAGCAACAAAAGATGACTGTTTCTGGCCTTGCTTAATTGGACTTTTCCTCGCTAATGGACAAAAAACTGCAGAAGTTGCCTCTTAAGCTCAAGAAAATAAAGATACAAAATTATTGGGTGGAAAAATTTGAACTACAAGCAAGGTACCAACATTTGTTGCGGCATTTCAAAATCCATTCCTCTTGAAATGTTAGAGGTCCTCTTGTGTCTAAACGCCGCATCTCTTCTTGTGGCGGGTGTAAGACTTGAAGAACTAAGAAATTCCAGCTCGCCCTCATTGAACATGTTATAAGTGTTCCATTCTAGTTGCTAATGGGAAGTATTGCCTCCTTAAAAAGACTGATAATTCATTAAAATGACGTGCTGGATTCTTTTGCAATTGATGCGGAGGAATGGTTTGGGCAAGTTAGCTCATCCCCTCATATGTTGAGCTTTATATCACTCAAATCCCTCAAGTCTCTCCTTTCCTCCTGGAATGCCTCTCTTCACTCAAGATTCAACGTGTAGAAGGTCATTGTTGACCATCTCATCCCTCTATGGTATACGGTTAAGCAACATTTCACTCATCAAATCATTGCTAGACCTCCCTTCCTCCATGTATTCAATAGAAATCTTAAATCGTCATCCAGAGTTGGTGGGGGCATTATAAAGGATTTTCAGGCTCTGGTGGTTAAATGCAAATATCATTTCCCCTGGATAATTAAACTAGCTTACATCACATTTCTCTAGAAAAGTATTAACTATTTGGCCTTGGAGTATAAGTATTATTCTGTCCTACTCTATTGGGGATGGGAGTGATCTCCGCTTGTTGTGAGATCTTTGGGTGAATGCCAGGACTCTATCAGAGGTTTTATGACTGTCGAAACAACTGTCCATGCTCCGCCTGAGTCACTGACAAAATGGTGGTATCATCGCGGTCGTGAAGCTCCTTTGGTACCAGTGCACATAAGTATGCGTCAAAGCTTAGACCTCTCTGTCGATTGAAAGAAACGCCATGCCTTGCATTTGTCGACTGACCAGCTGCTCCCAGGCTGATCTTCCTTGGACCGATCGCCGCATTAGTCATCAGACCACTTAAATTAGGGGGAAATTTTCTACATACCACTCAATTCTTACATATTTACATCTTTGCATATCACTAAATTATTTTGCGCTCCAAACAATAAACAAATTGTGGAATATATGATATTTTTCCTAAGAGAATAGGGCGACCTAAATTTTTGTTTTATGTAACGACCGGTGTATGCAAATTTGGGCGTTCATGCATATTTCATCACCTTAAAGATAGTGTTAGAATCACCTGTGGAGTTCAATTTAATGACTTTGACTATCCTCTTCGTTAAAAAACTATAGAATGTGGATTTTATTTAACTGGATATTGCAATTTTGATGCTCACTGTATATATATAACCATCCCGAGCCATCCTCAAGCACTCTTTTGTTTCCATCGACATCTCCTAGTCGACAACCTTATTCTTGGGAACATAATTCTTTTATTGCAATTCCCCTTTGGATTGATCCTTCTAGCTACGCCCAACTAATTATTTCTAAAGTATTTGTTCATGTTCCAACCTGGAATACATTTTCTTAATTAAGGTCAAGGGGTTCGGGGGTTCAAGCATTCGAAAATCCACTCGATACTTAGGGAACTCAAATCATGATAGCACAACTGACAACGACGTCATAGATGTCCGATCGGTAATAAAGGCTTTGAGATGATTTGCCAACTGACAACGACAAACTCAACGAGGAATGTAAGAAAAAAAATCTAACACCTGATAGTGTCAAGCTCAGCGAGGGGCGTGAAACGATCGTTAAAACAAAATCTAATACCCGATAGCGACAAGCTGTGCTAGGAATGTAAAAAAAAATCTAACACTTTGCAACGATAAGCTTTGCGAGGGGTGTAAAAAATCTAACATTTGACATCGACAAGATCTGTCAAGGGTGTGAAACGATTGTCCTCGGCTTATCTAAAAATTTAACACCCGAAAGCGACAAGCTCCGTGAGGGGTGCAAAGAAAATCTAACACACCGCAGCGACAAACTCTACGAGGGGTGCAAAAAAAAATCTAACACCCGACAACGACGAGCTTCGCGAGGGGTGCAGAGCTCCAGGACTGCACTCCGGGGCGAATAGCTCCTGGACTCCTCTCTAGGGGAAACAACTCTATGACTCCACTTTAGAGCGACCAATTCTAAAACTCTTCGCCAAAATAGGCAAATGAACAAAGAACTCAGACGAATGATTTTCTTCATAGATGGCCGTCCTTTTCCTCCGACCAGTCACCAGAATCTGACGACTCCTTCGATAGAAAAAGCTCCAGAATGACAAGTCCAACAAATAATAGTAAATAAACCAGAACCGAGCCCAAAAAGCGCCTAGCAGAGAATATCATTAGCAAATTATGTGTTCAAAATTTATTTGATTTATAAATTTCCTTATCTTTATTTTCTTTGTCGCTATTAAGTAGTATGAAAATTAGGGAACTTAATATATATACTCAAAAATAGTCTGCACGAATCTCAAGACAATTTGACGGTCCAAGATCAGGGGGCTAGTATGCTCTTTGTTATTCTCTTTAATGCAAGGCTATACATGTAATTTTATTTATTTTTTTTGCCCCTCTTTTCTTCTATAAATATGAGGGTCATATGGTGTATGGAGGACCTTTGGGCTCCCCTCACTTGTAATGAACGACTTTATGAAATAAGATGGGTTGGAGAGCCCCTGGGACACTCCATTTCCCCCCGACAGGTGAAGTCTTCATCTTTCTTCTCTCTTTATTTCTCTCTTCCTCTCCCTCTCTCCTTCTTTCCTCGGTTTTACGCTCTATTCCTCAGGCACTGTCTACCAGACAAATTATGATTCAACAAGTAGATTTATGTAAATCTAGATTTAGACTTTTGGAAGTATTACTGATATCGGAGGAAACCCAAACCTCAACGGAAAAAAAAATGCTAAAATTGAAAGGATTCCAGTCACAACTCTTAAAAACATAAAATAACGATAATAAAACAAAAACACAAACATAAAGATGCAACAAAAACTCCAATAAGGGTTATGGTAGCAGGTTGATCTGATGGAGGGACTACGACAGCTGCTGGGCTTCTTGGGATGGGTTGCTGTAGCGTTAAGAAGAGCTAGAGACAGCTACAATAGGATGGGGGAAGGTCTGGGAGGGTTGCGGTCAGGTCTGGATGGGTTAGAAGGCGTATGGCAGGTTCTGGAAGGGCTGGAGGGAGTTCGACAGTGAAGGCAACAAGCTGGCAGGTGGTAGGACGGGGCGGCTAGCAGCAGGAAGAGGGCCGGAGGGTTGCAAAAATATAATATCTCGTTGGGGTTGAGCTACATTCAGAGCACTACTTGAACCCTTGTTGACGGTCACTACCTCGGATGAGTTACCTTAGGAGCACCTTCTTGCCGTCGGGTATAGCCCCCGAAGGGGAAGAATGCTTCAAGGGCAACAACTGAAATCAATAATCATCAAAACCTCATTTCCTAAGCAAAAATAACCCCTATATATAAGAGAGATTAGGACTTATATTAGGCAATACTTTCAATTAGGAAATAAAATAAAAAGTGAATTAATATAATCGACAATTATTTATAATATGAGATTTCATGGAAAAGGAAAGAAATATTTTGAGAGAAAAGGAAAGAGAAGGGGGGATAAGGGTTGGACCGTGGTTACTGTAGTAGCTATAGTAACGCGTTCACGACACTATAGCAACTACAGTGTTATGATCCGGGGAAGCTCTCATGTCAATCTACTAGGGTTGGGGGAGCTTTGAACTCATCCGTCGAGGTTTTTAGGGCAGAAAATTTTTGGTGGGGGTGGCTTAGGTAGGGGGCAAATGTTATTGACCCTAGGATAGGACTAGGTTTGGGCTAGTTTTTATGCCAAATGATGCCGGAGGAAACCTAAACCACAATAAAAAGTAAATATTAGTGCTTAAATTGAAAGGATTACATGCACGGGATTTGAAAACATGAAATAACGATAATAAAACAACAACTCAAACATAAAGACATGACACAAACTCCAATAAGGGTTGCTGTAGCAGGTAGATCTA
>JXCR01107339.1:239584-259794 GCA_002079205.1 Phalaenopsis hybrid cultivar | reverse complement strand
TAGATGAATACATGTAATTAATTTATGAATTCAAGTTGACTTTTATTATGTTACACGTGGTTCTATGCTATTTTATGATCCAAATGATTATGCATGACACTGATTGCTTATAGATATTCATTCTGTTATGATTCATGTTTATGAGATATGAAATACTTGCTTGCAGGAATTATGCTTTATGAAATGTTTGATGAATGTTGGTACAGAAATGTTACAATGAATGTTAAGGGATAAGATTATTACATGAGCGCTTCCAAGTACATTTTGCAGAGACGTATTTCCGAATTCTGATATTTATACGAGGAAAAAACTCTGAAACGATTAAAAACAGACGGTAACAGAATGTTAGGAAACTATGAGTATTATAGGGCTGTGGATAACTGCTATGTTGGGGGATGCTCAGTTTTTATCGAAGTTTATATAAGTTTTGGGGTAGGGCGACTACCCATGATGAAAGAACATGGAAATAGTTGAATCCTATACATTAAACAAGTGACATTATTATGATATGATCTCTTTGAAATGAATGAACATGCTTATGCTTAAGGTTTCATGCTTATGACCTAAATGTTACACTATATTTGATTTTTATACCGCCTGTGTCTGCTATATTTTCATGTTTTCTATTATGCTAGCATGTTTTGATTGTATGTGAACATGCATAGTTTCATACGGGTATATACATTACTTTTTTCATGTTTAAAATCTCATTCTAGCTTTGATTATTTCTTTGAGCTAGTTGTTCTTCATTCTTCGTTGTTGCCTTTCAGCTATGGCAACGAGCACCGGGGTGAGTAGCAAGGTATATTTGTACAACTTTTGCATGATTGTTTTGGGAGCATTGTACATAAGTTCTGGGTATGTATTTTTATTGTTTTGGATTTAATAGTTCTGTATTGTTTTCATGTTTTAGAAGATTTAATTTTGATGTTTTCGAATATGTAATTAAAATGCAATGTATCATGTATGTTGCGGCGATCCAGTTAAACTAATTCATTACCCACTGGGTTTTAATTATAAAAATCAGATGAGTGCTGGTGAGAGTTGGCCTGACATATTGTTAGTCTCTGTCGCATCATGATTGAATCTACCAGGGGGTTAGATTGGGTGTGACAGAAAGTGATATTAAAGCATTGTTATTGGATGAAAAGAATGATGAAAGCATGTTGGATTTAGAAGAACTAAGAATGAGATCAAATATGAATTGCTTTATACAGAGCTATAGGCTGATGAATCTGGGGTGGGTAAACCTTACAATTTAAGGTATCACATGTGCTCGATAAAATTATTATATGATAAATTGCATGTAATTAATAAATTTTGCCAGTGCGAATAAACTTGTCTGGAGAAGAATTAGAAAATGCTGAAGGTCCATCCTTTCAGGCGAAATGTAGAGCTTGAAGTTCNGAACTTATGTACAATGCTCCCAAAACAATCATGCAAAAGTTGTACAAATATACCTTGCTACTCACCCCGGTGATCGTTGCCCTAGCTGAAAGGCAACAACGAAGAATGAAGAACAACTAGCTCAGAGAAATAATCAAAGCTAAA
Source organism: Phalaenopsis hybrid cultivar (assembly GCA_002079205.1). Lineage (NCBI taxonomy): Eukaryota > Viridiplantae > Streptophyta > Magnoliopsida > Asparagales > Orchidaceae > Phalaenopsis > Phalaenopsis hybrid cultivar. The sequence goes on along the minus strand of JXCR01107339.1, from coordinate 258,243 downwards.
ATGAGATTTTAAACATGAAAAAAGTAACGTATATACCCGTATGAAACTATGCATGTTCACATACAATCAAAACATGCTAGCATAATAGAAAACATGAAAATATAGCAGACACAGGCGGTATAAAAATCAAATATAGTGTAACATTTAGGTTGTAAGCATGAAACCTTAAGCATAAGCACGTTCATTCATTTCAAAGAGATCATATCATAATAATGTCACTTGTTTAATGTATAGGGTTCAACTATTTTCATGTTCTTTCATCATGGGTCGTCACCCTACCCCAAAACTTATATAAACTTCGATAAAGACTGAGCATCCCCCAACATAGCAGTTATCCACAGCCCTATGATACCCATAGTTTCCTAACATTTTGTCACCGTCTGTTTTTAATCGTTTCAGAGTTTTTTCCTCGTATAAATATCAGAATTCGGAAATACATCTCTGCAAAATGTATTTGGAAGCGCTCATGTAATAATCTTATCCCTTAACATTCATTGTAACATTTCTGTACCAACATTCATCAAACATTTCATAAAGCATAATTCCTGCAAGCAGGTATTTCATATCTCATAAACATGAATCATAATAGAATGAATATCTATAAGCAATCAGTGTCACGCATAATCATTTGGATCATAAAATAGCATAGAACCACGTGTAACAAAATAAAAGTCAACTTGAATTCATAAACTAATTACATGTATTCATCTACAATATGTCAGAATTCCTAAATGCATTAATTTCAAACTAGAAATCATATGAAACCTATAGAAAAATATTTTTCTTAATTTAGCACAATTTTTTCATCTGATTAGACTGAGCAACTCTACAATGAGTTGATATATGCTCGCCTCATATACACAACCTGGAGAATGTAGAAATCATATAAATTCATAAAATTCGGGTTCATAATATGAATTAACCCAAAATATAACTTATTTGCCCAAAAAATTTCTCAAATGGGCTTCCCGACATAAAACGCCCTTCCAAAACCACCAATTCTCTCAACTCCTAATGCCTTAATCTTCACTTTCAGCTTGCTAATTTCGTGCTAAAACTCAAATTGAAGCTTTCAATGTGCTTTCGACGCTTACGACACGAGATCGGCGCCTCCGACGGCTACCGGAAACAAGAAAAACATGAAAAATGAGGCAAATGTCAAAAGTGGAAGTGAGAGGAAGGAAATGAACGCTTAGAATGGCAAGAGAGAGGAATTCATATTTACAAAAATCATGTTGAAGCCCTAAATCACAAGCTGCCCCACTCAGGTAGCTGCTCGGTTCGCAGCGTGCTCACCCCTTGCACTGTAGCAAGGGTTGCAACTTGCTATAGGGGGGTGAACGAATAGGGAGGGGAAGGCCAGGGAAAGAGAAAAGAAGAAATAGGGAGAGAAAAAGAGAAATGAGATGCTTTCAAGCTTTATAAGACCACAAGAATGAATTTAAAGTGGCGTAAGGTCGGTGGGCTACAGTGCAAAGGATTAAGGAAGGGATTAATAAACATAATTAAGATTTAATTAGGTTAATAAACATATAACTTCTAACTTTTATATTTCTCAAACCATGCATAATTTACATACAATATTTTATATCGATTTGATCGGTTTCATGCGTAGAAATTAATAAATTTAATTCGATCAAATTCCGAGAGATGTAAATTTTGGGGTGTTTCTAAATTCTGTTGAACTTTACCTGGTATTATGAAATTTAAGTGATACATCCTCCCTACAGCTTCCTGCAAACTGCAGCCGCCACCACCTCTCTCCCGCATCAGCAGCAGCCTTCCGACCACCCCTACCTGCTGCTCATCTCCTTCCTCGAGTGGGTCGCACCTTTCTTTACAGCTTCTTGCAGGTTGCAGCCCCCACTGCCTCTCTCCTGCATCAACAGCAGCCTTCCGGCTACCTCTACATGCTGCTCATCTCCCTCCTCCAACAGGTCATGCCTCCTTCCAGCAGCTTCCCTGCAGACCGTAGCCACCGTTGCCCTTCCAAGATCCCTCAAACTGCGCTTCGACACCCTACCATCGCTGATTTGTTGCCCTTACCTCGCACAGTGGCAAGACACCTCTCTGACCTTCACCGCCGCCACCTTGCACCACTGCTTGGGCTCCCTCTTCAAGCTTGTTGCTTCTTCTTTTGTCGAACATTCATTTAGAATTCTTTGTTTTACGTTTTAGGCTTGATGGCTAACACCTTTCTTACCATAAGAAAGCATTCTTCATAGGCTTGAAGGCTACTAGTTTGACTCTCCTGTCAGGAGGAGCATATTTATACTTAAAGACTCATTCTACTATATGGAGTTACTCAATAAACTCGTCTGGATTCACATGACTATCAAAATATGACAAGTCAATCTTTACTCCAAAATTCAGATTTCTCGCCTGAAATTTTATGTCAAATCATTAGGGTATTGGTTCTTCTTCACTGAAAACTCTCTTATGAAAGTGATTCATTTTCTCTTCTCGATCTGGTCAGTTATCNCTTCCCCTCCCTATTCGTTCGCCCCCCTATAGCAAGTTGCAACCCTTGCTACAGTGCAAGGGGTGAGCACGCCGCGAACCGAGCAGCTACCTGAGTGGGGCAGCTTGTGATTTAGGGCTTCAACATGATTTTTGTAAATATGAATTCCTCTCTCTTGCCATTCTAAGCGTTCATTTCCTTCCTCTCACTTTCACTTTTGACATTTGCCTCATTTTTCATGCTTTTCTTGTTTCCGGTAGCCGTCGGAGGCGCCGATCTCGTGTCGTAGGCGTCGAAAGCACATTGAAAGCTTCAATTTGAGTTTTAGCACGAAATTAGCAAGCTAAAAGTGAAGATTAAGGCATTAGGAGTTGAGAGAATTGGTGGTTTTGGAAGGGTNGAAAAAGGATTCATGTAGCCGACCCCACGTAGTGGGATTAAGGCTTTGTTTTTGTTGTTGTTGTTGTTGTATAGGATTTAAGCTAAAACTTGCTTAATGGATGTCTAAAATAGGCACCAAAGAACTTGTAAGTGACTTCTGATCAGATGACGTTGTCCTTGGGGAATCATGTCTGAGACTTGGTAGTCAAATTAAAATTCAACCCATTTTAGAGTTTAATTTTTATGCAAGGCATAAGCTCTCATTTCTTGAGAGTTGCATAGGTGACTTATTTAGAGTGGAAACAATTAATTCTAGGATTTTTTTTTTCCCTGATAACATTGCCCTCTTTGTTTTTGAGAAGAATTTTGGAAATTATTAACCTGACTTGTGAACAATTACTGTAGTGGGTTTTGTCTTCGAAGGAGATCAACTTCCCTTATCCTGTGGCATTGACTCTGCTGCATATGCTTTTCTCCTCTGTTCTGTGCTTCATTCTAACTAAACTTCTGAAGGTACACTTTTTTCAGCAGTCTCTTCTACATTTTACTCTTTTTCTCTAGTATTTGCTAGCGATATCTTTGGATTTGACATAATTGATTATAAGCACTATTTTTAGTTCATTACTCACTTTACATGCTTTTTTATTCTCTCCATTGTTTCTCTTTTCAACTTAGATTATCAAGATTGAGGAGGGAGTGACAACAGAAATGTGAGTATGGAGCTGTGTTGTATGTGTAATTATCAGATATTTTTGTTATTGCTCATTCGATTCTAATTTTTTTGCCAAAGAAAAGTATATCTCATTACAATCATACTTTGTTTATGAATATTTGGTGTTCTGAGACAACATTTATATTTTAAAACAAAAGTTAATCTACCATTGGGACTATCATTCTTGATTTCTTTTGTTTGAAATTGAAGTTTTGGGTAAAAAATGTAAGTTTATGTTGATACACACAATATGTATTTGGAATAGGACACAAAATTATTTGTGAGTTTAATCTTTATGATTATCAGAATATAGATTAAACTAGCCTGGTTCGAAATGGGTAAAGTTACTTCTGATGATGGCATTGGTTCCTGTGTCCTTTTCTCAAAAGTATTATTCAAGATTTAAAATGGATAAAGTTTATTGATGATAGATTGTTTAAATTCTCAAGGGGCATTTTGTATTTTCACATCCTCTTCTATTTCTGCTTCTTTCTTGGAAGTTATTATTCTGTCAGAAGAGCTATTGGCCATAAGATATACATTAATGTGTAGCTGTACTCTTTGAATAACGACCAACCTACCTAAGCCGAGGTTTTTTATCATACCACGACTTCTTATAAAGTTTAGATTTGTCTTAGGGCTAAGTATAGGTTAATTAGCATTGCAAGCATATGTCAATAAAAGGTGCAAAGTACTAAAAAATAGGATTGTATTCCATTACATTTTTAACATAATTTTCAAAGTTTACATGACATTTTTCAGGTATTATCTTCATGATAAAGTAATTTTTTTGCACCTTATGTAACTATCCAGGAAGCATGCTGACGTGAACACTAGAACCATATAAACTATAGTGTCGCAGAATCCTATTGAAATGCGGGATCACGAACAGGCGCAATCTAAAACTTGAGATAGGGTTGCCGAATCTTTCGTGTTAGCATATTTTCTTCTTATTTATTTATTTTTTATTTCTTTATTTCACATGTATTTATTTCCTATTTCCTTATTTTAGGAAATAAAGCCATGTGGAATAAAGACAGGTGAAAACCTTTTTTATTTGTGACTTTTTTATTATTTGTATTAGGATTTTGAATTTTTAGTTTTGTTTATTTTATGAATATGAGAGATTTTTCTATGTTATGTTTTTCGGACTGCTGTATCATTGTGTATCTATATCTTGCTTAGGAATTGGTGGTGAATCCTTCTCGCTACTCATTTCTTGCGTATTGCTTCTTGATTGCTGTCATTCGTTAGGACAACGACTGAACTGCTCGATTTTGTTCTCTTATAGCAAATTTCATTGCTTATCTCAATCAAAATGTCGCCGATCAACGCCTATCTCTACTTCACTGTTGAACTTGTATCTTATATTTTCTTTGCCATTCCATAACCACCTTCCCTCTAAACCGATCTCCTGAATATCTTCTAGGAGCCCTAAAATGGTTTCATCTGGTACCAAAGCTTGACAAACCTTAAATATTTTTTTATGGATGTCATTCCTACACCTACATCAAGATTCCATGTAAACCTAAGACCCCCACCAAAATTTTTTTTTCCTAAATCATTTCGAGTTTAATTTCTATCCTCAATCCTAAATTTTCAAAATTCAACATTTTTGGCTTGGCTTAACCAAAATTCACCCGACATTTGCCACGAAAACTCTTAAGCCTCCGACCAATCTTTCATTTGTAATCCCACAACTATTTAAAACCTAATCTAGAGAGAATGGCACAATGTTGCCTAGGAGAAACACAAAAAGATGTCTAGGAGGTTAGTATGGAGGATATGTAGAGAGAAATCCTCCAACTGCAACAAAGACTTGCAACCTTTAAGAGAAGACAACTCGGTAAGGTCACCCGTAGCCACAATATAACTAACCAGATTGAGAGGAGAAAATGAATCACTTTCATAAGGGAGTTTTCAGTGAAGAAGAACCAATATCCTGATGATTTGACATAAAATATCAGACGAGATACCTGAATTTTGGAGTAAAGATTGACTTGTCATATTTTGATAGTCATGTAAATCTAGACGAGTTTATCAAGTAACTCCATACAGTAGAATGAGTTTTTAAGTATAAATATGCTCCTCCTGACAGGAGAGTCAAACTAGTAGAGCCCATGAAGAATGCTTTCTTATGGTAGGAAAGGTGGTAGCCATCAAGTCTAAAACGTAAAACAAGGAATTCTAAATGAAGGCTCGACAAAAGAAGAAGCAACAAGCTTGAAGAGGGAGCCCAGGCAGTGGTGCAAGGTGGTAGTGGTGAAGTTCGGAGAGGTGTCTTGTCGCTGTGCAAGGTAAGGGCAACAAATCAGCGATGGTAGGGTGTCGAAGCGCAGTTTGATGGATCTTGGAACGACAACAGTGGCTATGGTCTGCAGGGAAGCTGCAGGAAGGAGGCACGACCTGCTGGAGGAGGGAGATGAGCAACAGGTAGAGGTAGCTGGAAGGCTGCTGTTGATGCGGGAGAGAGGCAGCGGGGGCTGCAACCTGCAAGAAGCTGTAAAGANGAGGCAGTGGGGGCTGCAACCTGCAAGAAGCTGTAAAGAAAGGTGCGACCCACTCGAGGAAGGAGATGAGAAGCAGGTAGGGGTGGTCGGAAGGCTGCTGCTGATGCGGGAGAGAGGTGGTGGTGGCGGCTGCAGTCTGCAATAAGCCGTAGGGAGGATGTATCACTTAAATTTCATAATACCAGATAAAGTTCGACAGAATTTAGAAACACCCCAAAATTTATATCTCTCAGAATTTGATCGAATTAAATTTATTAATTTCTACCCATGAAACCGATCAAATCGATATAAAATATTGTATGTAAATTATGAATGGTTTGAGAAATATAAAAGTTAGAAGTTATATGTTTATTAACCTAATTAAATTTTAATTATGTTTATTAATCCCTTTCTTAATCCTCTGCATTGTAGCCCACCGACCTTACGCCACTTTTAATTCATTTTTGTGGTCTTATAAAGCTTGAAAGCATCTCATTTCTCTTTTTCTCTCTTTATTTCTTCTTTTCTCTTTCCCTGACCTTCCCCTCCCTATTCGTTCGCCCCCCCTATAGCAAGTTGCAAACCTTGCTACAGTGCAAGGGGCGAGCACGCCGCTAACCGCGCAGCTACCTGAGTGGGGGCAGCTTGTGATTTAGGGCTTCAACATGATTTTTGTAAATATGAATTCTTCTCTCTCGCCATTCTAAGCATTCATTTCCTTCCTCTCACTTTCATTTTTGACATTTGCCTCATTTTTCATGCTTTTCTTGTTTCCGATAGCATCCGGAGGCGCCGATCTTGTGTCGTAAGCGTCAAAAGCACATTGAAAGCTTCAATTTGAGTTTTAGCACAAAATTAGCAAGCTGAAAGTGAAGATTAAGGCATTAGGAGTTGAGAGAAATGGTGGTTTTGGAAGGGTGTTTTATGTCGGAAAGCCCATTTGAGATATTTTTTGGGCAAATAAGTTATATTTTGGGTTAATTCATATTATGAACCCGAATTTTATGAATTTATATGATTTCTACATTTTCTAGGTTGTGTATATGAGGCGAGCATATATAAAGTCATTGTAGAGTTGCTCAGTCTAATCAGATGAAAAAAGTTGTGCTAAATTAAGAAAAATATTTTTCTATAGGTTTCATATGATTTCTAGTTTGAAACTAATGCATTTAGGAATTCTGACATATTGTAGATGAATACATGTAATTAATTTATGAATTCAAGTTGACTTTTATTATGTTACACGTGGTTCTATGCTATTTTATGATCCAAATGATTATATAGACATTGATTGCTTATAGATGTTCATTCTGTTATGATTCATGTTTATGAGATATGCAATACCTGCTTGCAGAAAATATGCTTTATGAAATGTCTGATGAATATTGGTACAGAAATGTTACAATGAATGTTAAGGGATAAGATTATTACATGAGCGCTTCCAAGTACATTTTGCAGAGACGTATTTCCGAATTCTGATATTTATACGAGGAAAAAAACTCTGAAACGATTAAAAACAGACGATGACAGAATGTTAGGAAACTATGGGTATCATAGGGTTGTGGATAACTGCTTTGTTGGGGGATGCTCAGTCTTTATCGAAGTTTATATAAGTTTTGAGGTAGGGTGACGACCCATGATGAAAGAACATAGAAATAGTTGAACCCTATACATTAAATAAGTGACATTCTTATGATATGATCTCTTTGAAATGAATGAACATGCTTATGCTTAAGGTTTCATGCTTACGATCTAAATGTTACACTACATTTGATTTTTATACCGCCTGTGTCTGCTATATTTTCATGTTTTCTATTATACTAGCATGTTTTGATTGTATATGAACATGCATAGTTTCATACGGGTATGTACGTTACTTTTTTCATGTTTAAAGTCTCATTTTAGCTTTGATTATTTCTCTGAGCTAGTTGTTGTTCATTTTTCCTTATTTCCTTTCAGCTAGGGCAACGAGCACCGAGGTGAGTAGTAAGGTATATTTGTACAACTTTTGCATGATTGTTTTGGGAGCTTTGTACATAAGTTTTGGGTATGTATTTTTATTGTTTTGGATTTAGCAGTTATGTATTGTTTTCATGTTTTAGAAGATTTAATTTTGATGTTTTCGAATATGTAATTAAAATGCAATGTATCATGTATGTTGCGGCGATCCAGTTAGACTAATTCATTACCCACTGAGTTTTAATTATAAAAATCAGATGAGTGCTGGTGACAGTTGTCCTGACATATTGTTAGCCTCTATCGCACCACGATTGACTCTACCAGGGGGTTAGATTGGGTGTGACAGAAAGTGATATTAAAGCATTGTCATTGGATGAAAAGAATGATGAAAGCATGTTGGATTTAGAAGAACTAAGAATGAGATCAAATATGAATTGCTTTATACAGAGCTATATACTGATGAATCTGGGGTGGGTAACCCTTACAATTTAAGGTATCACGTGTGCTCGATAAAATTATTATATGATAAATTGCATATAATTAATAAATTTTGCCAGTATGAATAAACATGTCTGGAGAAGAATTAGAAAATGCTGAAGGGCCATCCTTTCAGGCGAAATGCAGAGCATGAAGTTTGAGCTGACACTGTTTTGGGCAGAAAGGAAAATTAGAATCAGACAAATGCAAACACCAGAACTGAGCTATAGGGCATTGTGCAACTGATATCACAAGTGATTGATAAAATGACTGTTATTGAAAGATCCCACACCAGTACAGGGCCCAAATATGAAACTGGAGTAGAAGTGGATCAACACATGAAGATATTTCAATCTTTTGAACTACCTAAATTCAAGCGTGCTAGTGATCCTACAGTTGTTGAAGATTGACTCCTAAAGATCGGAAATATTCTGAATGGTACGATTTTTTCGGAAAATAGAAAAGTGGTACTAGCTACTTTTATGTTAGAGGACGAAGCATAATGGTGGTGGCAGGCGCAGCTTAAAGAAAAATTTCAGCTGACACCTCTTCCACAAATTCAGTGGTAAGAGTTTGTTAAAGTCTTCAAAGATTGGTTTATTTCGCCTTAAGCCAAATTAATACTGCAAGATAAGTTCTTCAATCTAACTCTAATGTCCATGACAGTTATGCAAAATGAGGCAGAATCCACTTATTTTTCCAGATACACACCTCACTATGTCAGCACTTAGGAGGAAAAGTGTCAGATTTTTGCACAGTCTCAAAAATCAATTGTTGTTGACATTAGCTCCATTTGAAATCAACGATTTATCTGTGCTTATTGAAGGGGCAAAAAGAGTTGAAAATGAACTGAACTTTTCTATTTAACAATAACAATCTCATGCAAGCAAGAGGAAAAATTTTGGCAAAAGAGAATATTTTCGTAGTAAGAAAATTAAATCAGAAGGTAAGCAAAGACAGCTTCAGATAGAAAATCTAGTTTGTGAAAAGTGTGGAAAGAGATATTTTGGGTAGTGTTTGATTGGTCCTGGGAAATGTTATAAATATGGGCTGTCAGGACGCATGCAAATGAATTGTCCACAGAAAAAGAAGAAAGACAGTAGACCATAGGCAATCTTGGGACAAGGACAAAGTAGAAAATTTTGGGAAGTCAATTAGCCAAGCAGAACTCAGTTTTTGGAAAAGCATTCAGTGAAAACAAAAGGTGAAACTTCACAGCACAGAACATAACAACCAGTAAAAGCCCGAGTTTTTGTAATTACCTCTCAAGAAGCTAAGGAATCAAAAGATGTGGTTACAGGTACGCTCCTAATTCATTATCAGCCTGACACTATTTTATTTGATTCAGGTGCATTGCATTCCTTTATTTCTGATGAGTTTGCTGCCAATTTACATGTTAATATTCTGCATTTTACTTATGTTTTGTTTGTAATTATGTCATCGAGAAGTGAGTTTTATACTAATAGAAATTGTGTAGTGCGTGCTCATGTGCATTATAAAAAATTACTAGCGGAGTTGATTATCATACCAGTTCAGACATTTGATATTATTTTGGGGTTGGATTGGCTGGTAAATCATTTTACTACAATTGAATGCTGAAAAAGATGGGTGAAGCTAAAATTGCCTAGTTGAAACCTTTCTATATCCTATGTGATCAAATTACTCAATCTTTGTTGATTAGTGCAATGAAAGTTTAGAAATGTTTGCGAAGTGGTGAACTATATTTTTGACAAAACTAGAAGTGCTAAATAAAGATGTACATGAATTGAAAAACATTCCAGTGGTTTTAGAATTTTCTAAAGTATTTCCTGAAGAATTGTTAGGGCTACCACCTGAACGAGAGGTTGAATTTGATATTGATGTGCAACTAGGAACGTCTGCAATATTCAAATCTCTTTATAGGATGGCTTTGAAGGAATTGCAAGAATTGAAATATCAGTTGCAAGAACTGATAGATAAGGGTTTTATTAGACCAAGTAATTTACCGTGGAGTGTTCCAGTATTATTCGTCAAGAAGAACAATGGATCTTGTCACACCCAACTAACCCCCTGGTAGGGTCAATCATGGTGCGATAGAGACTGACAATATGATCAGACCAACTCTAACTAGCACTCGTCATGACTTTTATAATCATGATCCAGTTGGTGATGAATTAGTCTAACTAGATCGCCATAAGATACGTGATACATTACGTCTCATGTACATATTCGAAAGCATGAAAATTAAGTTACCCAAAACATGGAAACTACACAGTTGCTAAATCTAAAATCATAAAAATACGTACCAAAAACTTATGTACAAAGCTCTCAAAACTATCATGCAAAAGGTGTACAAATACACACCTGGATACTGACAGTGATGCTCATTGCTTCTACCTGAAAGACAACAAATAATGAGCAAACAATATGTTTAGAGAAATAATCAGGGGTAATATAAGATTTTACACATTAAAAAGAAACGTGCATGCTTGTATGAAAACTGTACATATCTACATAATCACAACATGCTAGCTTAATAAAGAACATGAAAATAGAACATGTAGTATAAAAAGACTACAGTGTAACATCTAAGTTGTAAGCATGAAATCATAAACATAATCTTTAGCATTTTCATTCATTTCATAGATGTCATATCATGGTATTGTCCCTTGTTTAATGTATAGTATCCAACTATTTTCATGTTCTTTCATAATAGGTCATCAACTTGCCCCAAAGGCTATATAAATCATTAATAAAGTTTGGGCTTCCCCAACATGTCAGTTATTGATAGCCCCTTAATAACCACAGTTCTCTAGTGTTCTTTCACCGTCTAATCACAACAGTTCTCAGAGTTTCATTCTCGTATAAATATCAGGAGTTGAATATACACCCCTGCATGTAATAGTTTACCCATATATTACTCATGACATTTTTTAAAGCATAATACCTGCAACAACATTCATTAGACATTTCATAAAACATAATTCCTGAAATCAATTATTTCATATCTCTAAGTATGAAACATAACATAAGGAATACCTGAAAGAAGCAATAAAATAACATAATCATTCAAATCATAAAATAACATAAAATCACGTGTAGCATAATAAAAGCCAACTTGCATTCATAAATTAATTGTAGGTATCCTTCTAGAACATGCTAGAATTTCATCAGTATCAACTAGCAATCTTATGCGAACCTATAACATATTATTTTTTTTAATTTAACATAAGATTATTTCACTTAATTAGGCTGAACATGCCCTATGACGAGTTTCTATAAGCTCGCTTTATGGTCGCCACCTCGTATACACAACTTGAAAAACGTAGACATCATATGAATTCATAAAATTCAGGTTCATGACATGATTTATCCCAAAACATGTTTATAACAGAAAGTCCAAGCAATTGTGAAGTGACATACTCCAAAGAATGTCACTGAGGTACATAGTTTTCTTGGTTTGATAGGGTATTGCAGGAGGTTCATCAAAGGTATTTCATAGATAGCTATGCCGTTATCCAAGCTAATGAGAGAAGATATTCAGTTTAAGTGGACTGCAAAATGTGAACATAATTTTCAAAAGTTGAAGAAACATTTAACTTACTGCACCAGTGTTAACTCTTCCATCAGACATGGAAGAACTTCAGATTTACAACGACACATCCTTATGAGGTTTTGGTTGTGTTTTAACGCAGAATAACAAGGGGATAGCTTATGCATTCAAACAGCTGAAGCCACATGAAAGAAACTATCCGACACCTGATATGGAGTTAGCTGCTGTAGTTTTTGCTCTCAAGATTTGAAGACTTTATTTATATGACGTGAAATGCAAAGTTTTCACTGATCATCACAGTCTGAAGTATATTTTCTCACAAATGGAGTTGAATTTGAGGCAACGAAGATGGTTAGAGTTGATCAAAGATTGCGATCTGAATATACAATATTGTTTGGGCAGAGAAAATGCTATTGCTGATGGATTGAGCCATAAATCCAAGGTAGTGCAAGCTGGATTTTTACTCAGAGGTTAGAGTTGATTAAAGAAATTGATGCTCTATAGTTGGAAGTTAGAAGATCATGTGATATGGGTTACTTACATCAAATGACTGTGCAACCTACATTAATGGATAGAATCAAGATAGCTCAATTAGTTAGCAGGTTAGCAGTGACTATCTTAAACTCCTGAAGCAATGTCAATTAGAAAAGAAGACTAATATAATTGTTGACGAAGATGGTGTTATCCAAAATAAGCTATAGATATGGGTACCTGCTGATTCTGATTTGAGATGAAAACTTCTACATGAAGCTCATCATTCAGGCTACACAATTCATCTAAGTAGCACAAAAATGTACAAAGATTTGAAGTTGGCATTCTTGTGGCCAGGTATAAAGAAAGATGTTGCTGAATATGTATTTCAACGTCAAACACGTCATATTGTAAAGGCTTAAGCATCAAAGCGCCAGCGAATTGCTACAATAATTGTCGATACCTGAATGGAAATGGGAAAAATTTGCTATGAAATTTGTCGTGGGATTTCTTCGATCCAAATAGGGCCACGTCAATATATAGGTCATTATTGACAGATTAACAAAGACAACTCACTTTTTGTCAATGAGGCATATAGATTCAGTGGAAAAGCTGGTAAGATTACATCTCAAAAATATATCAGATTACACAGTATTCTAAAAGTGATTATTTTTAACAAAGACGAAAGATTCATGTTCAGGTTGTAGAAAGACATTCAACAAGGTTTGGGTACACAATTACATTTCAGCACTGTATTTCATCCACAACTGACAGACAATCAGAAAGGACAATTTAGGTGTTGGAAGATCTGTTAAGGTTTGTGTTCCCGACTTTGGAGGCAGTTGGGAAGATCACATTCCAATGATTGAGTTTGCTTACAACAATAACTATCAATCCAACATCAAAATGACTCTTTATGAAGCACTGTATGACAATAAGTTCATAACTCCACTCAGTTGTTGAAGTGGGTGCATCAAATGTTAGGTCTCCTGCTAGTTGACGAAGCCACAGAGAAAATTAGATTATTCAGGAGCAAATTGAAAGCTGCTCATGATCGACAACAGAAATATTACCACCTCAATACACAAAACAATTGAATTTGAAGTTGGAGATTTTGTATTTTTGAAAGTCAGACCAATGAAAGGTACAACTAGATTTGAATGGTGAAATAAGCTGAGTCTCAGGTATATTGGTCCTTTTGAAATTTTAGAAAAGATTGATCCAGTTACCCTCATATTAGCTTTATCTATAGATATGTCAGATATACACGATTTGTTTTACATTTACATGTAAGGAAATTGATTTTAAATTTAGAGCAGAGAATTTCACATGAAGATATTGAAGTATAGAAAAATTTGACATATATTGAAGAGCCTGAAAAGATTTTAGCAACTGATGTTAAGAAGCTAAAAAACCAGACATATTCCTTTTGTAAAGATAAAGAGGAAAGACATGCTTAAAAAGGAAGCAACATGAGAAAAAAAACAAGAAATGCTATAGAAATATCCCTTCTTATTCTAGTAATGTCAGAAATTTCAAGGATGAAATTTTTATGAGGGGAGAGCTGTAACGCCTAAATTTTATAATACGAGGTAAAATTCGGCACAATTGAAAAATACCCAAGATTTACATATCTCATAATTTGATTGAAATAGTTTTATTAGATTCTACGCATGAAACCGATCAAATCGATATAAAGCACTGTATGCAAATTATGAATTGTTTGAGAAATATAAAAGTTAGAAGTTATTTGTTTATTAACCTATTAAATCTTAATTATGTTAATTAATCTCTTCCTTAATCATCTAAATAGTAGCACACTGATATTAGGCCACTTTTCTTTCCTTCGTACGGTTGTATAGTGCTCGAAAGCTTGGCATTCTCTTCTCCTCTTCCTATTTCTTCTTCTGTCTTTGCAGACCTTCCCTATGTTCGTTCGGCCTCTGTAGCAAGCCGAGACCCTTGCTACATTGTAAGGGGAGAGTAGACCGCGAATCGAGCGACTACTTGTGTGTGGCAGCTTGCGGCTCCGACATGATCTCTGTAAGTACGAATTCCTCTCTCTCTCCATTCTAAGCATTCGTTTCCTTCCTCTAACTTCTGTTTTGACGTTTGTCTCATTTTTCATGCTGTTCTCATTTCTGGTAGTTGTTGGAGGCGCCGATCTCGTGTCGGAAGCGTTGAAAGCACCTTAAAAGCTTCCATTTGAGTTTTAGCTCGAAATCAGTGAGGTGAAAGTGAAAATTAAGACATTTGATGGAGTTGAGGAGAGAATTGGTGGTTTTGGAAGGGCATGACGTTACGGCTTGCTGGGGAAGGTAGATGAGCAACATGTAGAGGTGGTCGGAAGCTGCTGTTGCAGGCGAAGAGGGGCAGCGGGGCTTGTAGGCTGTAGGGAGTTGTAGGGAGGAAGTCTGAAGAACAGTGGAAGGATGGATGGCCGTCGACGGTTGTAGAGAGATGGCATAAGTGGTGGGGGTCCGCTGCAGGAGCTGGAGAAGTGGTTGATAGCAGTTGGGAAAATGGGCAAAGAGATAAATATCTCGGCGGGATCGAGCTACACTTGGAGCACCACCCAGAACTGTAGAGATGATCACCACCTTTGACAGGGGACATCCGAAGCACTACCTTGACGTTGGATACAACCCTCCATAGAGAAAACACTCGGACAAAACTGAACTCAAAATTCATAAAAGTTAGCCCCTAACTCTAAGTACAACCTCTCATATATATAAATAAACATAACATAATTTAGGAAACATTTAAATTGAAAAGGAGAATCAAAATCAGATTTTAGGAAATGTTTTTTAAAATAGGAAAGGTGAATAAAAATTAAATTTTATATTCTAGGGAAAGACTTTGTAAAATAAGTTGGGAGAATAAAATCAAATATCATCTTTTAGGAAAAGGATTTAAATTTAGAAAGTGCTTAGGAGGGAAAGATGAGGAGAGAAGGGAAGGTGAGAAAAGGAAATGATGAAAAAAAGGATAGAGGGAAGAAGAGGTAGGGGGCATCCCGCTCCCTTGAGGACCGTTCGGTCATCTCTCGAGTCCCACGTCAGAGATTGTTTACAAAAAGAATAGGTTTTGAAGAGTCCATTTTGAATGTATTTTTTACCTATTTGCCAAAATTATTATGTTGAGAAATTGACACTACTATTTGTGAAGAAAATTATAAATTTGCATGAAAATCCTAAAGTTAGTATCAGGCAGCAATAACATATTTGCATCTAAATTGTGGAGGGGTATTTATAAAGGTTTGGGTACAAAATTATATTTCAGTATAGTATTTCACACAAATGGATGACCAATCAGAAAGAATCATTCAATTATTAGAAGATTTATTGCAATTGGTGGCAGATAAGAGGATAATGTTTTTTTGATGTATACTTATAACAACAACTATCAATCAAGCATTAAGATGTCGCTGTATGAGTGGGGCAAAAATTGCATAATACCATTGAGTTGAGTTGGAATTGGAGAGAGACAGTTATTGGACAAACTACAGAGAAAGCCATGATTATCAGAGATAGATTGAGAGCTGTCCAGAATTGTCAGCAAAATTATTATGAGCCCATGCATAAAATGATAAAATTTGAAGTTAGTGATTTTATATTCTTGAAAGTTCAGACTAATAAAAGATGTCTAGATTTGGTTAGGGAGGGAAAAGTTGAATCTCAGATATGTTGGTTTATTTGAAATTATTGAAAATTTTAAAAATGTTGCTTACTGGTTAACATTGCTATTGGATGTTTGATGTGCACAATTATTTATGGATCAGCACTTAGAAAATCGATTATTGATGCAGACAAAAAAATGAAACATAGTGAAATTGAAGTATAGAAAGATTTTACTTATGTGAAAAAGAAATAAAAATATATTAGATTTGATATTGAAAAGCTAGGATATAGACAAATTCATTTTATAAAGGAAAAATGAAATAACTGATCTTTAAAAGAAACAATTTGGGAAAGGGAAAAAGAAATGAGACAAATTTTCTCGCCTGTTCAAAAAAATTATGAAAGCAGCAAATATTGGGCACAAAATTCTAATAAAAAGGATATAATTATAATTTCCACTTTTCATTAAATTAAAAGTATATTAAAATTTCAATTTTTTAGAAAATCATAAAAATAATTACATTGTGTAATTCTCTTTAAAATGATTATTTTGATATATAGAATTATAGGCTAATTCTGAAAGACTAGATTGGTATTGATTTTTTTTAAAAATAAAATTTCATATTTTTTGAGTTAAAATAAATGTGCTTGTTACCGTAGCATAATAGTGAAATTCGAAATTTTAACTTAAATAGACATGCAATGACTAAAAGAAATTTTAAAGGCTGAGATGTTTAATTATACAATAATGCATTAATATATATATATATATATATNTATATATATATATATATTCATGCTAGGGTTTCGCCTGATGGCGTTCGTCGTGCTCGTGCTTGACGACATCCGTCCTGTTTCGATTGTTTCGTCTTCTGCCCACTGGTTTCGTGCTCTCTCATCATCTTCGTCCTCGGGTCGCTGTTTGTCGCAGTGTTTTTCTCGTTGTTACGAGGTTGTTCGTTCGTTCTCGCCGCAGCTGTTCCCGCTTGGAAATTCTCTCGTAGTACCTTGCGCGAGCTTTCCTTACACAGTGGCGACTTCCTGTGCTGCTGTGGTCTCCGTTCGATTCCTGCTTTGCGGATCGAGCAACCTAAGAGTTAGACCCACAGTTCGACTCTGAGCTCTATGGCTACTGTTTCTTCTCAACCACCGACTACTTCAATTTTAAACCTTGGGAAAGCTTCTGTTGTTGATATGGTTGGCTCTATGGGATCATACCAGGTGTTCCCTTAGGTTTACCACGAATCATTCGAAGGCTAGGAGGACTGCAACATTATCAAGAAGACGGGTAGGAAGAGTGATAAGCTGTCTCTTTTCTTCTCTGATGCTGAAGTTTCCAACCTGATTAACAAATTCAAATTCACTCTCATTGGGAAGTTCCAATCGGGACATCTCAAAATAGAAATTGTTCGAAAGGCTTTTGAAGATCTCAAACTATTGAGACTCTGGAAGGGTGGCATCTTTGATGGAAGACATGTGATGTTATATTTATCTAAAGTGGAAGACTATGCCAAAATATTTTCAAAAAAGTTTATGGCAATAGAGGAAAAATTTATGATACTGCTTACGTGATCTCCTGAATTTCCAATATGGTTTAAACTACCTGGTTTAAAATTGCACTACTTCAACCACCAAGTCCTCTAATCTATTAGAGTTGCACTAGGGAGACCTATGAAATTGGATACACCCACCTTCAATATAACCAGATCTTCAGTTACAAGAATTCTTGTTGAAAGGGATATCACCTTCCCTGATGTGGACGAAATATGGGTACAACCCACAATGGGTATTGACAGTCAATTATAACTGAACAAAGATCATACTACTGCAATCATTGTAAGCTGTTTGGGCACACCTCAGTCAATTGCTTCAGGTTTCACTCACATTTGAGATCGGCAGGTCTTAACAACATCATCCATGTGGAGGAAAATATAACAGACACTGTTATTCTTTCATAAATGTTGAATGAGAATTTAACTCATAAGACAATTCCTCACCAATCAGACTAACAGTTTCTGCGTACTGTTGTTGAGACAACTCTTCATCAGATTATAGATTCTACGAATTGTGTTGTAGTAAATGCTAGCCGAAGTGGCTTGGATCCACCTACTGCGAGAGAAGAGGGTACTCATGTTATGGAGGAGTGTCGGGATCAGGTGTGCTGCAGGCTGAGTTAGATCAGCAGTTTACCTCCATCGAAGATCCACCTATTGTTCACACGAGACTTCCTCTGCAGATGATGACAGGTTTACAAATCTAGGATGAAGAAGAAATGAATACCCTATCTAGTAACTCTCAGGATGACTGTATCATTGTTTCGGGCGGAAACTCACATCTTAGCATGTTGCTGGACTCCATCCATAGATTTAGGGGAAGGGGAAGCGGTAGATCCACCTACTACACCCACCATGATTAAGAGTTATTTCTTTTTGTTTTATTTTTGGGGAATACGTTTGTAATCCATGTGAGTGAGATCTTTGTACCCACTCACTAAAATATTTGCATCCTCTCTTTTTTTATCAATGAATTTTATATTTTCATATATATATATATATAT
>JXCR01107339.1:227082-238615 GCA_002079205.1 Phalaenopsis hybrid cultivar | reverse complement strand
ATATATATATATATATATATATATATATTGAAAGCCCAAAAAGGCTAACATATTAACTAGAAAGAAAGATACAAATACAATGTGTTGGAGGGCTCAAACATTACACCCTGCCCACACCATAACCACAAGTGGTTCCAAAACTAGGAAATACAGAAAAGTCCATTAGAGACAGAAAAAAAAATCTAAAAATGCCGAAATACATAGTATCAGATGGCTTAAGATGAACCCAATTTGGTTTTCCTTCTGCCTCTGGTTCTAGGGAAGGGGCAAGCTAATAGATTGGTAAGATGATTGTCATTGCTAGTAGTAACCAATGTATCATCCAATATGTTCCCGAGCTGGAGCCGCCTCCATTCTTCTTCTTCCTCCTGGAATAGACCCACCATTCCTCTTCCGAAGATTGGCTCACCTAATCTTGGTCTAAAGTGTGTTGGAGATGTGCAGGTTGTTGAACGTTAGAAGCAACTACATGTTGTACTGGCTGATCTGTTATTGGATTAAAGGAGCACTCCCGTGTGTCTTGGCATGTAAGTGAGTCTTTTTCAATAATAGTGGGTGGTATAAACACAACTGGATATGTAGCTGTAGTATGTTGTTCTTCTTCAGGAACTGCAGCGTTGGAAAGAGGACCGGGTTGCATCTTCTCTACATGGATAATAGGTGGCTGTTCTTTAGCGATATTCGACTGTAGATGAGGATGTAAACGATAACAAATAGTAGAGCTGTGACCAAACATAATACAATGAGAGCAATAAGGATGGTGTGGTTCGATTTCAACATTTCATTAATACCCGTTGTGAGTGGTTCCAATCCATACTTCATCCGAAGTTGGTTGAGTGATATCCCTCTCAACTAACACACAAGCAACAGAGGGTCTAGTGACAGCAAATGTATGACTATCAACCCTGAGAGGCTTATCATAAGTACGTGCTAAGGAGTAGAGAATTTTCAAGTTGAACAGACATAATTTTAACCTTGGAAATTTTATCCAAACTAGAATGATAGGAGACTCTGCTTTTGGGTTGAAACCAATAGTCCACTTCAAAATTTTTATATAACGGTTGTCGATCTTAATAACTTTCTGAGAAAAGATGCGGGTTTAATTGACATCATGAGATAATTGAATCAGTATGTGCCGACAGTCAAGTAAACCAATATTCCTACTGCCCAATAGCTTCATAGCCTCAAACTCTTTTCGAATGATTTCCAGTTTTTGGTGACCATAAAAAAATTTTCCCACTAGAGCAAAACGCCGAGAGGACACGATAATACTGGTTTCGACCTCTGTGAGAATAAGAGCAGACTTCTTATTTTTTTTCCGAGTTTTTTTATGAAGGTGTGATCGCCACCACCTTCAAGTGCGTCGTGAAAAGATTGAAAAACATTGCAGGACTTGCCAATATGAAAATCAAACTCTGAACCTGAAAGAGGAGCATGAGTAGGAAAAAGAATGTCACCGGTAAGTGCAGTAGCATAGGAACGGATCGTGGATGCCATCTCTAAAGCAGCTAAGCGAGCTGCTGGAAATATGCGAACAAACTTTGGAGGTTGTAGAGCTGCAAGCCGTCGACTGCGGGTGAGAGACACGAGCCGAGTAGGAAATGTTTGTCGGGCAGAGCGATAGAGAAAGAGAGACGATGCGAGTAGTCCACTGCGCGTGAACGTCAACCGTCTACTGGAGGACGATAGCTACGAGCGTCCTCGAGTACAAGAGCTGCCAGCGTCGTAGAAGCGCGTCGTGGACTTGTGAACTGGAGGACGTCTGCGAGAGCGTGAAAACTTCGTCTCGTGGGAAACGACGGAGAGAAATGAGAAATCAATGAATCACCGTCGGGAACCGCCATCTAGGAGCGAAACTCTAGCAGACACCGATGCCGTTGCCGACGCCATTATTTTTTGTTATTTTATTTTTTTAATTTACATATATAGTTCCTCCTATGACGACGGGCAGTTCTGCTAGGGTTTCGGCTGATGGCGAAACCCATCCTTGATTCCTTCAGTTCTATTCCAACCCGATGACGAAGAGCTCCTTTGGTTTCGTCGTTTTCCTCCTCTCCCTGCCAGAGGAAGGCTCTCGCACTGATACGACTTCGTTATTTCTCCTGCTCCAATTTCGTGACATCATCTTTTTTGAATTTGTCCGCTCGACTTCGCGATTGCTTCAACTTCGTTCGCCTGTTTTGCTCGTGCCTCGACTGCCTGCTTCTCCTCATTCTTGCGGTGCGGCTTCCAGCACTTCATCCTTCTTCATGTTTACTATGTTCTGACGTCAGATCCTTCTTCTCTGCTCGACCCCGTCCCTTCCGTCGAGCGTTCACCTAGTTTGACCCTTGTTGCCCTTCTCTGACACGCGAATGGAGCGGAGTTATGATGCTGCAGTGTCTGCGGGTTCGGAGCCTAGTTTTGGTATCGGTAAGTCCTGCATTGTCCTACAATTCTTCCACAAGGTTCTTGAAGGTGGTGGTGATCACACTTTCATTTAAAAACTTGATAAAAAAAATGAGAAATCTGCTCTTTTTCTCTCTGAGGTTGAAACCAGTAATCTTGCGTCTTCTTGGTGTTTTGCTCTAGTGGGGAAATTCCTTTATGGTACCCTAAACTCGAGATCATTCGGAAAGATTTTGATGCTATGAAGCTATCGGGTAGATGAAATATTGACTTACTTGACGATCGACATATACTCATTCAGTTATGCCACGGTGCGGATTACATTCGTATTTTTTCTCGAAAGGTAATCAAGAATGACAACCATTTTATGAAAATCCTGAAGTGGACTGTTGATTTTGATCCAAAAGCGGAGCCCCCCATCATTCCTGTTTGGAAAAAGTTTCAGGGGTTAAAATTACACCTGTTCAACTTTGAAATTCTCTACTCCTTAGGAACTGCTTACGGTAAGTCTCTCAAGGTAGATAGTCCTACGGTTGCTATCACCAGACCCTTTGTGGCTTGTGTGTTAGTTGAGAAAGATATCACCCAACCAGCTCCGGATGAGGTATGGGTTGGATTCACTAACAGCCGGTGTTGGCAAAAGGTTGAAATACAACTACACCCTCTTTATTGTTCTCATTGTAGTACGTTTGACCACAATTCTACTATTTGCTATCGCTTGCATCCTCATTTAAGGCTGTATATTGCTAAAGATCAGCAATCTGTTCAAAAATCTATTTGTACTGAATTGGGGGTAGACGTCTTGTCACCTACCATCCCTGATGAGGAGATATAACCCGACCCTCTTACCAACACCGCAACTAGCTCTACTCATATGATTGACGCTGTTCCTAATAAGAAATTTTCTGATGACCCTCCTATTTAAGCCTTTGCTGCTTAGATGATGATCATACCCAAGCCGTTCCACCCCTGGATGCTCCTGCTTTTGAACACTCTATTCCAGTTGTTGGATTGGAGCATGGTACTCTGCAGTCTCATGAAACATCTCCCCATACTACTAATCTTGATCCAAACGTCTTTATACCACTCATTGTTATTGAAGAAGACTTACTTACATGCCAAGACACACGAGACTGCTCATTTGATCCAATAAAAGATCAGCTGGTACAACAAGTAGATGCTTCCAATGTTCAACAACCTACACATGTCCGACACACTTTAGACCAATCCACAGATCAGATGAGTCAGTTTTCAGATGAGGAATGACAGGTTTATTCTAGGAGGAATAAGAATAATGGAGGCCGACTCAAGCTCAACTTGCTCTTTTCTAGAACTAGAGACAGAGGCAAGACAAAATTAGGTCGCTCTCTAGCTATCTGATATTACATGTTTTGACACTTTTGGTTTTTGGGCTCTTATGTATTTTTCTGTCTTTTCAATTTTTTTGAAACTATTTGCATGTGATGTTTACCGTGTCGGTAGGATGTCATGCTTGGGCCATCTCATACAATATATCTGTAATTTCNAAAAAGACTACAGTGTAACATCTAAGTTGTAAGCATGAAATCATAAACATAATCTTTAGCATTTTCATTCATGTCATAAATGTCATATCATTGTATTGTCCCTTGTTTAATGTATAGTGTTCAACTATTTTCATGTTCTTTCATAATAGGTCATCAACTTGCCCCAAAAACTATATAAATCATTAATAAATTTTGGGCTTCCCCAACATGTCAGTTATTGATAGCCCCTTAATAACCACAGTTCTCTAGTGTTCTTTCACCATCTAATCACAACAGTTCTCAGAGTTTCATCCTTGTATAAATATCAGGAGTTGAGTATACACCCCTGCATGTAATAGTCTACCCATATATTACTCATGACATTTCTTAAAGCATAATACCTGCAACAACATTCATCAGACATTTCATAAAGCATAATTCCTGAAATTAGTTATTTCATATCTCTTAGGTATGAAACATAACATAACGAATACCTGAAAGAAGCAATAAAATAACATAATCATTCAACTCATAAAATAACATAAAATCACGTGTAGCATAATAAAAGCCAACTTGCATTCATAAATTAATTGTAGGTATCCTTATAGAACATGCTAGAATTTCATCAGTATCAACTAGCAATCTTATGCAAACCTATAACATATTATTTTTCTTAAATTAGAATAAGATTATTTCACTTAATTAGGCTGAACAGGCCCTATGCGAGTTTCTATAAGCTCGCTTTGAGGTCGCCGCCTCGTGTACACAACTTGAAAAACGTAGACATCATACGAATTTATAAAATTCAGGTTTATGACATGATTTATCCCAAAAACATGCTTATAACAAAAAGTTCAAGCAATTGTGAAGTGACCTACTCTAAAGAATGTCACTGAGGTACGTAGTTTTCTTGGTTTGATAGGGTATTACAGGAGGTTCGTCAAAGGTATTTTATAGATAGCTATGCCGTTATCCAAGCTAATGAGAAAAAATATTCAGTTTAAGTGGACTTCAAAATAACACAATTTTCAAAAGTTGAAGAAACATTTAACTTACTGCACCAGTGTTAACTCTTCCATCAGGCATGGAAGAATTTCAGATTTACAACGACACATTCTTATGAGGTTTTGGTTGTGTTTTAATGCAAAATAACAAGGGGATAGCTTATGCATTCAAACAGCTGAAGCCACATGAAAGAAACTATCCGACACATGATATGGAGTTAGCTGCTATAGTTTTTGCTCTCAAGATTTGAAGACTTTATTTATGTGGCGTGAAATGCAAAGTTTTCACTGATCATCAAAGTCTGAAGTATATTTTCACACAAATGGAGTTGAATTTGAGGCAGCGAAGATGGTTAGAGTTGATCAAAGATTGCGATTTGAATATACAATATTGTTTGGGCAGAGCAAATGCTGTTGCTGATGGATTGAGCCATAAATCCAAGGTAGTGCAAGCTGGATTTTTACTCAAAGGTCAGAGTTGATTAAAGAAATTGATGCTCTATAGTTGGAAGTTAGAAGATCATGTAATATGGGTTACTTACATCAAATGACTGTGCAACCTACATTAATGGATAGAATCAAGATAGCTCAATTAGTTAGCAGTGACTATCTTAATCTCCTAAAGCAATGTCAATTAGAAAAGAAGACTGATATAATTGTTGACGAAGATTGTGTTATCCAAAATAAGCTATAGATATGGTTACCTGCTGATTCTGATTTGAGATAAAAACTTTTACATGAAGCTTATCATTCAGGCTACGCAATTCATCCAAGTAGCACAAAAATGTACAAAGATTTGAAGTTGACATTCTTGTGGCTAGGTATAAAGAAAGATGTTGCTGAATATGTATTTCAACGTCAAACACGTCATTTTGTAAAGGCTTAAGCATCAAAGAGCTAGCGAATTGCTACAATAATTGTCGATACTTGAATGGGAATGAGAAAAATTTGCTATTAAATTTGTCATGGGATTTCTTCGATCCAAACAGGGCCACGTCAATATGTATGTCATTATTGATAGATTAACAAAGACAACTCACTTTTTGCCAATGAGACATACAGATTCAGCGGAAAAGCTGGTAAGATTTCATCTCAAAAAATTATCAGATTACACGGTATTTCAAAAGTTATTATTTTTAACAAACACGAAAGATCATGTTCAGGTTGTAGAAAGACATTCAACAAGGTTTGGGTACACAATTATACTTCAGCACTGTATTTCATCCACAACTGACAGACAATCAAAAAGGACAATTTAGGTATTGGAAGATCTATTAAGGTTTTGTGTTCTCAACTTTGGAGGCAGTTGGGAAGATCACATTCCAATGATTGAGTTTGCTTACAACAATAACTATCAATCCAACATCAAAATGACTCTTTATGAAGCACTGTATGACAGTAATTTCATAACTCCACTCAGTTGTTGAAGTGGGTGCATCAAATGTTAGGTCTCTAGCTAGTTGGCGAAGCCACAGAGAAAATCAGATTAATCAGGAACAGATTGAAAGCTGCTCATGATCGACAACAGAAATATTACCACCTCAATACACAAAACAATTGAATTTGAAGTTGGAGATTTTGTATTTTTGAAAGTCAGACCAATGAAAGTTACAACTAGATTTGAACGGGGAAACAAGCTGAGTCTCAGGTATATTGGTCCTTTTAAAATTTTAGAAAAGATCGATCCAGTTACCCTCATATTAGTTTTACCTGTAGATATGTCAGATATACACGATGTGTTTTATATTTCCATATAAGGAAATTGATTTCAAATTCAGAGCAGAGAATTTCACATGAAGATATTAAAGTGCAGAAAAATTTGACATATATTGAAGAGCCTGAAAAGATTTTAGCAACTGATGTTAAGAAGCTAAAAAAACAGACAGATTCCTTTTGTAAAGATAAAGAGGAAAGACAGGCCTAAAAAGGAAGCAGCATGAGAAAAAAAAAACAAGAAATGCTATAGAAATATCCCTTCTTATTCTTGTAATGTCAGAAATTTTGAGGATGAAATTTTTATGAGGGGAGAGCTGTAACGCCTAAATTTCATAATACGAGGTAAAGTTTGACACAATTGAAAAATACCCAAGATTTACATATCTCATAATTTGATTGAAATAATTTTATTAAACTCTACGCATGAAACCGATCAAATTGATATAAAGCACTGTATGCAAATTATTTATTGTTTGGGAAATATAAAAGTTAGAAGTTATTTTTTTTATTAGCCTATTAAATCTTAATTATGTTAATTAATCTCTTCCTTAATCATCTATATTGTAGCACACTAACATTCCTTGGTAAGGTTGTATAGTGCCCGAAAGCTTGACATTTCTCTTCTCCTATTCCTATTTCTTCTTCTCTCTCGCCGACCTTCCCTATGTTCGTTCGGCCCTTGTAGCAAGCCGAGACCCTTGCTACATTGTAAGGGGAGAGTAGATCGCGAATCGAGTGGCTACTTGTGTGTGGCAGCTTGCGGCTCTGACATGATCTCTGTAAGTACGAATTCCTCTCTCTCTCCATTCTAAGCATTCATTTCCTTCCTCTAACTTCTATTTTGACGTTTGTCTCGTTTTTCATGCTGTTCTCATTTCTGGTAGTCGTTGGAGGCGCCGATCTCATGTCGGAAGCGTTGAAAGCACATTAAAAGCTTCCATTTGAGATTTAGCTCGAAATCAGTGAGGTGACAGTGAAAATTAAGACATTAGATGGAGTTGATGAGAGAATTGGTGGTTTTGGAAGGGCATGACGTTACAGCTTGCTGGGGAAGGTAGATGAGCAACATGTAGAGGTGGTCGGAAGCTGTTGTTGCAGTCGAAGAGGGGCAGCGGGGCCTGTAGACTGCAGGGAGTTGTAGGGAGGAAGTCTGAAGAACAGTGGAAGGATGGAAGGTTGTCGACGGTTGTGGGGAGATGGCAGAAGTGGTGGGGGTTCGCTGTAGGAGCTGGAGAAGCGGTTGATAGCAGCTTGGAGAATGGGCAGAGAGATAAATATCTCGGCGGGATCAAGCTACACTTGGAGCACCACCCGGAACTGTAGAGATGATTCCCACCTTTGACAGGGGACATCCGGAGCACTACTTTGACGTTGGATACAACCCTCAATAGAGAAAACACTCGCACAAAACTTAACTCAGATTTCATAAAAGTCAGCCCCTAACTCTAAGTACAACCTCTCATATATATATAAATAAACATAACATAATTTAGGAAACATTTAAATTAAAAAGAAGAATAAAAATCAGATTTTAGGAAATGTTTTTTAAAATAGGAAAGGTGAATAAAAATTAGATTTTATATTTTAGGGAAAGGCTTTGTAGAATAAGTTGGGAGAATAAAATCAAATATCATCTTTTGAGAAAAGGATTTAAATTTAGAAAGTGCTTAGGAGGGAAAGATGAGGAGGAGAGAAGGGAAGGTGAGAAAAGGAAATGATGACAAAAAGGAAAGAGGGAAGAAGAGGTAGGGAGGCATCCCCCCCTCCCTTGAGGACCGTTCGGTCATCTCTCGAGTCCCACGTCAGAGATTGTTTACAAAAAGAATAGGTTTTGAAGAGTCCATTTTGAATGTATTTTTTACCTATTTGCCAAAATTATTATGTTGAGAAATTGACACTACTATTTGTGAAGAAAATTATAAATTTGCATGAAAATCCTAAAGTTAGTATCAGGCGGCAGTAACATATTTGCATCTAAATTGTGGAGGGGTATTTATAAAGGTTTGGGTACAAAATTATATTTCAGTATAGTATTTCACACAAATGGATGACCAATCAGAAAGAACCATTCAATTATTAGAAGATTTATTGCAATTGGTGGCAGATAAGAGGATAATGTTTTTTTGATATATACTTATAACAACAACTATCAATCAAGCATTAAGATGTCGCTGTATGAGTGGGGCAAAATTTGCATAATACCACTGAGCTGAGTTGGAACTGGAGAGAGACAGTTATTGGACAAACTACAGAGAAAGTCATGATTATCAGAGATAGATTGAGAGCTGTCCAGTATTGTCAGCAAAATTATTATGAGCCTATGCATAAAATGATAAAATTTGAAGTTAGTGATTTTATATTCTTGAATGTTTGACTCATAAAAGATGTCTAGATTTGGTTAGGGAGGGAGAAGTTGAATCTCAGATATGTTGGTTTATTTGAAATTATTGAAAATGTTAAAAATGTTGCTTACTGATTAACATTGCTATCAGATGTTTGATGTGCACAATTATTTATGGACCAGCACTTAGAAAATCGATTACTGATGCAGATCAAAAAATGAAACATAGTGAAATTGTAGTACAGAAAGATTTTACTTCTGTGAAATAGAAATAAAAATATATTAGAGTTGATATTGAAAAGCTAGGATATAGACAAATTCATTTTATAAAGGAAAAATCAAATAACTGATCTTTAAAAGAAGCAATTTGGGAAAGGGAAAAAGAAATGAGTCAAATTTTCTCGCCTGTTCAAAAAAGTTATGAAAGTAGCAAATATTGGGCACAAAATTCTAATAAAAAGGATATAATTATAATTTCCACTTTTCATTAAATTAAAAGTATATTAAAATTTCAATTTTTTACAAAATCATAAAAATCATTACATTGTGTTATTCTCTTTAAAATGATTATTTTGGTATTTCTGAAAACTAGATAATTATTGATTTTTTTTAAAAATAAAATTTCATAATTTTTTTAGTTAAAATAAATGTGCTTGTTACCGTAGCATTATAGTGAAATTCGAAATTTTCACTTAAATAGACATGCAATGACTAAAAAAAATTTTAAGGGTTGAGATGTTTAATTATACAATAATGCATTAATACACACACACACACACACACACACACACACACACACACACACACACACACACACACACACACACGTTAGGGTTTCACCTGATGGCGTTTGTCGTCCTCGTGCTCGATGACATCCATCCTGTTTCGATTGTTTCGTCTTCTGCCCACTGGTTTCGTGCTCGCTCATCATCTTTGTCCTCGGGTCGCTGTTTGTCGCAGTGTTTTTCTCGTTGTTACGAGGATGTTTGTTCGTTCTCGCTTGGAAATTCTCTTGCAGTACCTTGCGCGAGCTTTCCTTACACAGTGGCGACTTCCTGTGCTGCTGTGGTCTCCGTTCAAAACCCTGCGTTGCGGATCGAGCAACTTAGGAGTTAGACCCATAGTTCGACTCTGAGCTCTATGGCTACTGTTTCTTCTCAACCACCGACTACTTCAATTTTAAACCTTGGGAAAGCTTCTTTTGTTGATATGGTTGGCTCTATGGGATCATATCAGGTGTTCCCTTAGGTTTACCACGAATCATTCGAAGGCTAGGAGGAATGCAATTTTATCAAGAAGACGGGTAGGAAGAGTGATAAACTGTCTCTTTTCTTCTCTGATGCTGAAGTTTCCAATCTGGTTAACAAGTTCAAATTCACTCTCATTGGGAAGTTCCAATCGGGACATCTCAAAATAGAAATGGTTTGAAAGGCTTTTGAAGATCTCAAATTATTGAGACTCTGGAAGGGTGGCCTCTTTGATGGAAGACATGTGATGATATATTTATCTAAAGTAGAAGACTATGCCAAAATATTTTCAAAAAAGTTTATGACAATAGAGGAAAAATATATGATACTGCTTACGTGGTCTCTTGAATTTCCAATATGGTTTAAACTACCTGGTTTAAAATTGAACTACTGCAACCACCAAGTTCTCTAATCTATTGAAGTTGCACTAGGGAGACCTATGAAACTGGATACACCCACCTTCAATATAACCAGACCTTCGGTTACAAGAATTCTTGTTGAAAGGGTTATCACTCTCCCTGATGTGGACAAAATATGGGTACAACCCACAATGGGTATTGATAGTCAATTATAACTGAACAAAGATCTTACTACTGCAATCACTGTAAACTGTTTGGGCACACCTCAGTCAAATTCTTCAAGTTTCACCCACATTTGAGATCGGCAGGTCTTAACAACATCATCCATGTGGAGGAAAATATAGCAGCCACTGTTATTCTTTCATAAATGTTGAATGAGAATTTAACTCATGAGGCTACTCCTCACCAATCAGACTAACAGTTCCTGCGTACTATTGTTGAGACAACTCTTCCTCATATTATAAATTCTACGAATTGTGTTGTAGTAGATGCTAGCCGAAGTGGCTTGGATCCACCTACTGCGAGAGAAGAGTGTACTCATGTTATGGAGGAGTACCAGGATCAGGTGTGCTGCAGGCTGAGTTAGATCAGTAGTTTACCTCCATCGAAGATCCACCTATTGTTCACACGAGACTTCCTCTGGCAGATAATGACGGGTTTACAAATCTAGGATGAAGAAGAAATGAATGCAAGATCTCAGCAACTCTCAGGATGACTGTATCATTGTTTCGGGCGGAAACTCACATCTTAATATGTTGCTGGACTCCATCCATAAATTTAGGGGAAGGGGAAGCGGTAGATCTACCGACTACACCCACCATGATTAAGAGTTGTTTCTTTTTGTTTTATTTTTGGGGAATACATTTGTAATCCATGTGAGTGAGTAGGGCTGTCAATTTGGCTCGTTGTTCGTGAACAGCTCGTGTTCGGCTCGTTAAGCAGCTCGTGTTCGGCTCGTTCGTTAAGCCTAACG
>JXCR01107339.1:184427-221588 GCA_002079205.1 Phalaenopsis hybrid cultivar | reverse complement strand
ACATAAATTCTTCAATTTGACTCAGGTCCAAATCATATTTGCAAAATACAGAACTCTATTATGTTTGGTTGAATTGAGTGAATATCAAATGTTAGTTCCCGAGTCAGTTGATGAATCCACATAAAAAAATCAGGTTAGTCAGAGATAGATTGAAAGATGCTCATAATCGATAACATAAATATTATAATGAATGTTTGCTATAAGAATTATGATTTATGAAATATCATAAGTGATGTTATCTGTAAGCTATTACATGAATACTTGCAAGTATAGATGATAAAGAAAAATAGGATTTTTGTCTCATGGTATTCAAACAAAGATGAAATTTTGGGAACTGTTAGGATGAAATAGGGACGGAATGTAGGAAACTGTTGGTACCAGATGAACTATTGATAAATGCTATATTGGGAGGGGCCTAACTTTTATTAATAGTTAATGTAGCCTTCAGGCTAGACGACAACTCATGACATGGTATGACATTGGAAATAGTTGAGGCTTATATAATTACAAGTGACATTCCTATGATTAGATTGATGACTCTTATAAATATGTTTATAATTACGCATAAATTAATAAAATTCATGTTGTATACAACTTTCATTTTCCCCTTGCCTTACATGACTTTTTTACATATTTTATACGATTATAATATATTGTGACTTGTGATGTGGACATTTATTTGAGCTACATATGTACATGCACCTTGTTTGTTTTTTATTTATAAAATCTTATTTAATTCTTATTATTTTGTCGAGCTTGTTGTAGCTCACTGTTATTTTTTGGGAAATTGTAAGGAGCATCGTGACGAGTAGCTTGATGTGACATGTACAACTTTTGCATTGTATAGATTTAGACAGTCAATAGAATTCTGGAGCTCTGTATATATGTTTTAATGATATGATTTTCATGCTTCTAAATATATGAACGAATAATAAAATGAAATTAATTGTTTTTATTTGTGGCGATTTAATTAGACTAATTCTTTACTCGCTGGGTCTTGATTTTGTCAAGTGAGGACGAGTGCTAGTGAAAGTTTGGTCTGATTGGATTGACCACCTCTGTCACACCATAGTTAACCCTTAACCCTTAAGGGGGAGTGAATATATATATATATATATACCGCATTCCCAGGTCATTTGGTATAGCATCCGCTTCGGTGGTGTAAGTCCCCTTTGCTCTGAGTTTCGGATCCCGCCTTTGACAACTGTTGTCTTAAAAGGGGGTACTCAAATATTTAGGCGCATGACCTTACGGGGGTTGAGCCAATAGTATGGGTTNCATAAAGAGAGATTTCAGCTGACCACTCTTCCACAAATTCAGTGAGATAATTTTGTTAAAGTCTTCAAGGTTTGGTTCATTCCACTTTCAAGGATTGGTTCATTCCACTTTCAGCCAGGTTAATACCACAACATAAATTCTTCAATTTGACTCAGGTCCAAATCATATTTGCAAAATACATAACTCTATTATGTTTGGTTGAATTGAGTGAATATCAAATGTTAGTTCCCGAGTCAGTTGATGAATCCACAGAAAAAATCTGGTTAGTCAGAGATAGATTGAAAGATGCTCATAATCGAGAACATAAATATTATAATGAATGTTTGCTATAAGAATTATGATTTATGAAATATCATAAGTGATGTTATCTGTAAGCTATTACATATACTTGTAAGTATAGATGATAAAGAACAATATAATTTTTGTCTCATGACATTCAAACAAAGATGGAATTTTGGGAACTGTTAGGATGAAATAGGGACGGAATGTAGGAAATTGTTGGTACCAGATGAGCTATTGATAAATGCTATATTGGGAGGGGCCTAACTTTTATTGATACTTAATGTAGCCTTCAAGCTAGACGACAACTCATGACATGGTATGACATTGGAAATAGTTGAGGCTTATATAAGTACAAGTGACATTCCTATGATTAGATTGACGACTCTTATAAATATGTTTATAATTACGCATAAATGAATAAAATTCATGTTGTATACAACTTTCATTTTCCCCCTACCTTACATGACTTTTTTATATATTTTATACGATTATAATATATTATGACTTGTGATGTGGACATTTATTTGAGCTACATATGAACACACACCTTGTTTGTTTTTTATTTATAAAATCTTATTTAATTCTGATTATTTTACCGAGCTTGTTGTAGCTCACTGTTATTTTTTGGGAAATTGTAAGGAGCATCGTGACGAGTAGCTTGATGTGACATGTACAACTTTTGCATTGTATAGATTTAGACAGTCAATAGAATTCTGGAGCTCTGTATATATGTTTTAATGATATGATTTTCACGATTCTAAATATATGAACGAATAATAAAATGAAATTAATCGTTTTTTTTGTGGCAATTTAATTAGACTAATTCTTTACTCGCTGGGTCTTGATTTTGTCAAGTGAGGACGAATGCTGGTGGAAGTTTGGTCTGATCGGATCGACCACCTCTATCACACCATAGTTAACCCTTAACCCTTAAGGGGGAGTGAATACACACACACACACACACACACACACACACACACACACACCTCTCTCTTANACACACACACACACACACACACACACACACACACACACACACACACACACACACACACACACCGCATTCCCAGATCAGTTGGTATAACATCCGCTTCAGTGGTGTAAGTCCCCTTTGGTCTGAGGTTCGGATCCCGTTAAAAGGTAGTACTCAAATATTTAGGCGCATGACCTTATGGGGGTTGAGCCAATATGATGGGTTGGGGACCTCACGCCCCGACCCATTCTTTAGTGTGTGTGTGTGTGGGTGTGTGTGTGTGAGTGCTCATAATTTTTTATTTTCAAGCAAATTTCAATTGAGTTGGATCTTATCTTGGTTGGCCTGAAGTTAACTTCAAGATTAGATTGGTAAAAAATGTGGCCTGTGGCTGATATTTTTTGGCTCCATTTGAACTCAATCTGGGGCGAAAATCGATTCTTTCTTGGAGATAAACTCTTCGCCGAAATGTTTGTAACAACCCGAACTCACTTATCAACATATTGTTCGATTTGTCCAAATGACCTCAAAATTTTGCCCTGTTGGTATAACTTCTGAAGAGGTCACCCATCTTAGGAGTGCTCCATGATGAGCACACTTAACTTTGTACTTTATATTGAAATTCCATCGTTACACTAAAAGACATCTCGATATTTAAGAGTTGAGCTTCATTCCACCTAAGGGGTTTCACAATCTCCCCCACTTAAGTAGCTGATGTGCTCGTCAGTTCTCGTATCCGATAATCATCTACCACATATATAGGATTCTAGAAGTGGCCCCNTTAACTTCAAGATTAGATTGGTAAAAAATGTGGCTTGTGGCTGATATTTTTTTGGCTCCATTTGAACTCAATCTGAGGCGAAAATTGATTCTTTCTCGGAGATAAACTCTTTGCCGTAATGTTTGTAACAACCCGAACTCACTTATCAACATATTGTTCGATTTGTCCAAATGACATCAAAATTTTGCCCTTTTGGTATAACTTCCGAAGATGTCACCCATCTTAGGAGTGCTCCATGATGAACACACTTAACTTTGTAGTTTATATTGAAATTCCACCGTTACACTAAAAGACATCTCGATATTTAAGAGTTGAGCTTCATTCAACTTAAGGGGGTTCACAACTCGTCAGTTCTCGTATTCGATAATCATCCACCACGTATATAGGATTCTAGAGGTGGCCCTTGCAGATTCAAGAGGTGCTCCCACTATGTAGCACTTTGTCTCACATTGGGTTCAAAAAGTGGCTCTCATGGCGTACCTCTTTGTTTTGTATACCTCCTAGTTCTCATCTTTCGGTAATTGTTATGCTCTGATACCATTTTTGACCGTACAAACTCTCAACCATCAAGTTAGTCTCCGCTTTGGCCAAATAGTACATGATTCTGCCTCGTTGGTGTAATATCCCACGAGGTCACCCATCCTAGGAGTGCGCTATGACGAGCATGCTTAACTTTGAAGTTTATATTGAAATTTCACCGTTACACTAAAAGGCATATTGATGTTTAAGAGTTCGACTTCATTCAACTTAAGGGGTTTTGTATTGTTACCTAAGACCGCTTGACAGGATCATTTCCTTCAAAATTTCTGATCTATGGAGAAGGTGTAGCTAAATTTTTTACGAAGATGACCATGATTTCTTCATCAATCATGTCTGAATACAAGTATATGACCTATCAGTCCATTTTGGACCATATGATGTTAAACGTGTAGTTCTATGATTGTTGTTTATTTTTTGTATTGAGTGAAGGAAATCCTCTTGCATCATACGACTTTTAAGAACCTTTGAAACTTGCAGTCTTGTCTCTCTTATTGAAAAAATATTTTTTTATTCTGTTAAAACTGCTAGTCTTTCCTCTTTTGAGTGACAAGTGGCTCAATTAGTTTTCCAAAAAATGCTATCACTTTCGTAGAGGGAATATGCAATACTGTACTAATTGGCTCATTAAAACCCAGATATTTTACCTCCATTATTCCAATTGGTGCAATGTTTGCAATGACCCTATGGTTGGGAAACAGTGCATACCTCTACATATCTGTTGCTTTTGCGCAGATGTTGAAAGCTGTCAGTAAGTGACGCCTATGCTCTTTCTTTTAAGCACAATGATAGTGTTTCCCTGCTCTTCGTCTCTTGATGTGCAAGTGTGTATATTTTCTGTGCTGCTTTTGCAGTGCCCGTAGCTGTATTCATTCTTGGCANTGAAAAAATATTTTTTTATTCTGTTAAAACTGCTAGTCTTTCCTCTTTTGAGTGACAAGTGGCTCAATTAGTCTTGACAAGTGGCTCAATTAGTTTTCCAAAAANACTGCCTCTGCACCTTTGTGCTCAATCTCTCAGTTTTCCTTGTTATCTCGAGAACAAGTGCACTGACTATTCGTGTTGCTGGAGTTGTGAGGGACTGGGTGGTGGTTTTATTTTCTGCCGCTCTATTTTCTGATACAAAGTTGACAGTTATCAACCTAATTGGTTATGGAATAGGTATTCTACAGCTAAATCTAAATACTTACTGTTACAACGTGGCTGACGTAATTTATTGACTTTGAAAGGGTTACTATTTTTCTAACTTTACATGTTTTTTGTTAATTACTCCTACTGCTCTACTTTATTTATTTATTAATTAATTTGAATATTAGAGGAACTTTATTTTGCCACAAAAGCAAATTGTCTTTAAATTCTCAAGAATGGCCAACTTACCCTAAGTCTCGTCGTTTGGTTTGTTAAAGATATAAACCATGTTTGTATGACGATAAATTTACTAGATTTCGTCATTTTGGTAGATGTAGTTAGAGATAATGTTGTAAAGCAGATTAGGCACTCCTAAAAACAGAGATGATTGTCTAATGCTGATGAACCATGCATGACCTAGGTGCTTGTTGGAGCAAAACCAAATGCTAAGAAAAATATAAATATATCGCTTATAAGCAATTTTTAAATTGATGACCATTTTTAAGAATATGAAGTGGTGGTCATCACATTAAAAGTTGGCGGGGAAAAATAATGAATTTTGATGTTCTATTGTACTCTAAATTCAAACTTAGTTTTATATTATCTTATGGTATGCACAATAAACTACAACTTTTAGGGCCCATTTGGGGTTGCTATTTTTGTGCGGCACAGCCCCAAACCGCGATGCAATTGTAGGATTTGGCGTTTGAATCAGGGGTTCGTGGCCGCCCGCCGCGAATTTGACGGAACGCGGGGCCGCAGGATTGACCCCGCAGCCAACATTACCGTTCCAATATGCAATATTTGCCACATGATTCACGAAGCCGCCCCTTCCTGATCTCGCGAAGCTGAAGGAGATTTCTGCCCTAACGTCTCGGCTCGCGAAGTTCCCTGCTCGACGATCCCCTTCAAAGCATCAAGCCCCCTCGCGAAGCCCCCTGCTCCCTGCCCCTCCTTCCACCGTCACTTTAAGCACCGAGCCTCCCCTTCTTCCAGATCAAGGTAAGTCCGCTTCACCCCCAGATCAAGGTAATTTGGAGGTTAGCTATCATTTCCTCTACTAATAAGGAGTTCTTTAGGTTTTCGATGGTGATGATGGGCATCCCAAGATGGCCTACAAATTTTTTTTGCAACCATTGCTGCCATCACCGTTGGAAAGTTTCATTCTTTTTCTTTTTTTTTTAATGGATTCGAGTTTCATTTGAGACCTCTTTTTTTGCCCTTGCCTTCTCATTTTTTTCTTTTTGGAATGTTATCTTTTTTTTATAATTTTGTTTATAAAGTAGTTGTAGATGAAGTTTAGCTGTGGGATGGAAGGATCGCAGCTTTCTCTGATTAGTTGTGTTGACCTCTCTATGAATCTATAATGAAACTTCATGCATGTTGTTGTGTTATGGAGTTTATTATAGCTTTAGTTTTCCGGCAGGATGGGAAAACTGCAGCTCTTTGAGTAGTTGTGGTTAGCTGCCTATTTGTCTGTAATGAAACTCTATCTCTGTTGTGGTGTTATGGGTTTTACTTATCGTGTTGTTGTGTATAATTAATCTCATTGGCTATGGCTGAGGTTTTCTTATCCTCATATATATATATATATATCTCTCTCTCTCTATATTTGAAGGTAAATTTGGTTTCTCTCTCTGTGTATGTGAAGACATGGTGCGGTAAGAACAAGTCCATCTACACTGTACATAACCATTTCATAAACAGCTTTGTTACAAACAAATTTACTAAATAGGGGCAGAATGATCATTTTTTCAGAAACAGCTGCTCAACAGCTGTTTTCACACAACTGCAACAAACAGACAACCAACTTTCCCGCAGCAGTTTCTTGGGGCAACACAGCTACAACTGCGTCAAACAATCTCTTAACATCCCTGATATAAGGATAAGTTAATAGTTCCAATTATCAGTTTTTTTTCTCACCATCATTCTTAGTCTCTTTTCTATTAATAGAGTTATTGCCTCCATCTTTTATTCTATCTCGTTACATGCATCTTCATCCATAGACTTTATTACTCTAAAACTTAAAGCTCATGTACCCAAAGTTTGTGTAACCATATCCTTGTTTCTAGTACTCTAGATGCTTATTTCTCATTATCTTGTGCCAAATTATTATCATGAAAAATAACCTCACTGATACTGAAGTTAACCCAAGTCACAATCGAATTGCCAATATTATTATCGAAATTCAAATATTTTACAACCACGACTCTTCAAAATAGAAAATACACGACAACAATAAAAAAAGTACACCCTAGGACGAAGGTGAAGGTGAAGGTGGTGGACGGACGTTGGTCAGTAAGTCAGGGTTGGATGGGGAGGTTGTTGTTAAGGTTGGAGGGTGGAAGTGGGGGATTGGCAACAGCCGGGAGGCAGGGCTAAAGACTGGGGGTTGTTGTGTGGAGGCTGTAGAGGAAGGCTGCAGGGGAAGATGTCTATTGCCACAGCTAGGAAGCAAGGAAGGAGGAAGGCAGATAGGGAGTTACAACTGGGAGGGGAGTGGCTAGTAGATGGAGTTTACGATAGGGTGTATTGTTGGTTGCAATAAGTTAGTGACTATAAGGAGAAGACGAGTTGTTGGGGTTGCGACAACAATCAGGGAAAGCCAGGGAGGGGTGACAATGACAACCAAGGGTCTCGAGGAACGACAGCAGGTATGTAGGTTGTTGGAGGGCGCGACTGGTAGGATGACAGCTAGCATGGGAGGAAAATAGGGAGGGATACACACCATCTCAAACAAGTTACCGCTGAAACACATTCTTGACATTGGATACAAGCCTAGAAGGGAAAATGGGGACGTTGGAGGCTGTCTGCCAAAAATATCAATAAAAACTGAATCCTAATGACAATAGCATAACATATATATAGTAGATAACTAGGACGGAGGGACCCCTCCTCTTGGGTGGCAACCTAACCCAACCATATGGGTCGGCGGACCCCTCACTTTCTTTGGCTGAACCAGGTTGGCTGGTATAGCCGGTTCAACCCTCCTAAGGGAGCCCCGTGTCATTCACACTTGAAACGTCTTTGTTCATGACAAGACACTCGCTTCAAAAGTGAGAACATGAAGAAAATGTACATTTTTAAACAACCTTAGTGGGGCATTTGTTGGAAGGTGGAATGGTGATATTGTCTTGTCTTGCCTTGCTTGAGCGCTTAAAGTAAACATTCAACTCACCTTAAAGATGATCAATTAATGTTCAAAATTACTTTATCTTCAAAATCTCTTGAATGTAATTATTTCATTTTCACACATTCATAAAATGGAATTATTTTTTTGTAAAAATTTCTCTTAAATCACATAGAAGTATCTAAGATATTAGAAGTGCTTCACTTAACATTTATTAATGTTGCTTGAAGGCACTGTCATGATAAGTCCACTAAGTTTTCATTCAATACTTACATATCTTATTTCAATGGTTACCTGTGGGATGGAACACTTGAGTGTATCCCATTGACGCGAAGCTTCCCCACAGAATTGCGGTCAGCCACTTGTGAATGCGGGATTCCACGAATGGAATCAATCACACAAACACGAGATTATGCCAGTTGCGGAACCATCAAAATAACCATCAATAATTTTTACCTTTTTTTCTCTTTGTTTAACTATTTTTTGCATATATCTTTCACCCTCTTTAGGATCTTATATATTATAAAGATCACTAAAAATAAAATTCTTAGCATCACAAATTGTTCTCTTAGATGTTCTACGTGTCTTCTTATATTTGTTTGTGTTTTCTAAGTTTTTACATTTAAACCAATTTTCATAACAAATTTTTTTATATTTTTATGTTTTCTTGCATATTATTATTCCACCTCCAATTACTTTTGTTTATTAAGATGTTTCTTTTTGATTCCTCAAGTATATCTATTGCCACTTTTTTAAGTATTTGTTACTTCACATAGCTTTACTTCTTTATGGATATTTCAAATCTTGTAATTTTGAAGTTTATTTATGCAACTAATTTTTGACAAATTGCCCTTAGATCTAATCAACATATCAAATGACTTAGAAATAAGTTCATAATTTATCGACTTTCCCCATCATAGATTGAATTCCTCTAGGGATGACCTATCTCGAAAGATAAGTTGAGTACCTAGGAAAAATTAGTCTGAACTCTTGTGCAATTTTAGCCTTGCTAACCCCAAAGAAGATGATTAATGGAGAATGTGTATTGATGGTTCGACCATTAACAAGACATCATCAGATATATATATTCTACCTTTTGATTGAATAATATATTGTGTATAATATTTAGGGCAAATTGACACTATTATAGGGCTTTTCTATAAGGTGTTTAAGAAGCATATTTAGTGGGAAGATGGTTGTGGAATGATATGGGAATGAGAATATGAGAATTCAATGGCTTATGGAAAGGGATAGGGGATGTTTGGTGGCTGTTCAGGTTGAAAACAACGAAGAGAGGACCACGAGATAGCGAGGAGGTTCATCACCTGTTCTTGCATAAGCTACAGATACACCTCTTGCAAAAGAAAGATGATACAACACTTCTTTATGTAAACATTAGAGAATGCAATCTCCAATATGCTCAAAACAAAACAAAAGTCTCTAATCAGTCCATAAACAAATACATATATAATTCTCCCAAAAATTAACCTAATACTAGTGCTAAATAGGAAAAAACAAATTCCAAAAGAATTCACCCAGGTTTTGAGGTTGAGCTTGTTGAACAAGCACAAAAGATTGAACCAGATTCCTAGTTTGTTGTTTCTGACATTCATCCTAAACAGATGCACATGTAATAACAGAGAGTTAAAATAATAATAATAAAATAAACGGATACCGACGGTTAAAGGAGACAGATGCCCCTGGATCAAACATATCGCTATCATTTGATCGTCTCGTCATTCAAACCATCGACATAAGCGAACGAGTAAGAAACAGCGGGAGAGAACGAGAGAGAAAAACCTAAGATCAGTAGAGGGAAAGATCGTGTGTGCCCTAGTCGAAGAAGTAGAATGAGGAAGAAGGCAACCTTCTGTTCTCGAAAGAGAAAGCAGAGGAAGTGAAGGAAGGAGAGTCAAAGCCTCTACGTGTGCTGCTCTGTTGAGTTCGTCAAGATCGAAGGAGAAGAACCGAGTGTGCAAAGAGTAAGAAGTTGAAGGAGAAAAGCTTCGAAGTCGAGTAAGAACTCTGCTTACAGAGGAAGGAGGATTGGCTTCATGAACTGTTACCATACTTGCGTGCAGTGGAAGACGAAGTCGACCGAGAAGAAAAAGATGACGGATAAGAAGTCGAAGGGGTGGAAAAGCTTGCGTGGTCGAGTGTTGGTTAGGGTAGAGTTGAACCTATGTGTGCGCTGCTCAGTCGAGTTCCGCTAAGCCACGAAGAAGAAAATAAGAGATCAACTTCGTGCTCGCGTATGGGAAGAAGAGGAGAAGGGGAGCTGAACTCGGGCGTGCATGAGCTTAGGGCTGCTGGNGTCATTTTGTTAGATGTAGTTAGAGATAATGTTGTAAAGCAGATTAGGCACTCCTAAAAAGAGACATGATTGTCTAATGCTGATGAAATATGCATGACCTAGGTGCTTGTTGGAGCAAAACCAAATGCTAAGAAAAATATAAATATATCGCTTATAAGTAATTTTTAAATTGATGACCATTTTTAAGAATATGAAGTGGTAGTCATCACATTAAAAGTTGGCAGGGAAAAATAATAAATTTTGATGTTCTATTGTACTCTAAATTTAAACTTAGTTTTATATTATCTTATGTTATGCACAATAAACTACAACTTTTAGGGCCCATTTGGGGCTGCTATTTTTGTGTGGCGCAGCCGCAAACCGCGACGCGATTGTAGGATTTGGCGTTTGAATCAGGCGTTCGTGGCCCCGCCCGCCGTGAATTTGACGGAACGCAGGGCCGTAGGATTGACCCCGCAGCCAACCTTACCATTCCAATATGCAATATTTGCCACGTGATTCACGAAGCCGCCCCTTCCTGATCTCGCAAAGCTGAAGGAGATTTCTGCCCTAAAGTCTCGGCTCGCGAAGTTCCCTGCTTGACGATCCCCTTCAGAGCATTGCCAGTCGCGGAACCATCAAAATAACCATCAATAATTTTTACCCTTTTTTTTCTCTTTATTTAACTAGTTTTTGCATATATCTTTCACCCTCTTTAGGATCTTATATATTATAAAGATTACTAAAAACAAAATTCTTAGCATCACGAATTGTTCTCTTAGATGTTCTACGTGTCTCCTTATATTTTTTTGTGTTTTTTAAGTTTTTACATTTAAACCAATTTTCATAACAAATTTTTTTATATTTTATGTTTTCTTGCATATTATTATTCCACCACCAATTACTTTTGTTTATTAAGATGTTTCTTTTTTATTCAAGTATATCTATTGCCACTTTTTTAAGTATTTGTTACTTCACATAGATTTACTTCTTCATGGTTATTTCAAATCTTGTAATTTTGAAGTTTTTTTATGAAACTAATTTTTGACAAATTTCCCTTAGATCTAATCAACATATCTAATAAGTTCATAATTTATCGACTTTCCCTATCATAGATTGAATTCCTCTAGGCATGACCTATCTCGAAAGATAAGTTGAGTACCTAGGAAAAAATTATTATTAGTTTGAGTTCTTGTGCAATTTTAGCCTTGCTAATCCCAAAGAAGATGATTAATGGAGAATGTGTATTGATGGTTCGACCATTAACAAAACATCATCAGATATATATATTCTACCTTTTGATTGAATAATATATTGTGTATAATATTTTGGGCAAATTGACACTATTATAGAGCTTCTATAAGGTGTTTAAGAAGCATATTTAGTAAGAAGATGGTTGTGAAATGATATGGGAATGAGAATATGAGAATTCAATGGCTTATGGAAAGGGATAGGGGATGTTTGGTGGCTGTTCAGGTTGAAAACAACGAAGAGAGAACCACGAGATAGCGAGGAGGTTCATCACCTGTTCTTGCATAAGCTACAGATATACCTCTTGCAAAAGAAAGATAATACAACACTTCTTAATGTAAATATTAGAGAATGCAATCTCCAATATGCTAAAAAAAAAACAAGTCTTTAATCAGTCCACAAGCAAATACATATATAATTCCCCCAAAAATTAACCTAATACTAGTGCTAAATAGGAAAAAACAAATTTCAAAAGAGTTCACCCAGGTTTTGAGGTTGAGCTTGTTGAACCAGCACAAAAGATTGAACCAGCACAAAAGATTGAACCAGATTCCTAGTTTGTTGTTTCCGACATTCATCCTAGACAGATGCACATGTAATAACAGAGAGTTAAAGTAATAATAATAAAATAAATGGATACCGACGGTTAAAGGAGACAGATGCCCTTGGATCAAACATATCGCTATCATTTGATCGTCTCGTCATTCGAACCATCGAACATAAGCAAACGAGTAAGAGACAACGAGAGAGAAAAACCTAAGACAATAGAGGGAAAGATCGTGTGTGCTCTAGTCGAAGAAGTAGAATGAGGAAGAAGGCAACCTTCTGTTCTCGAAAGAGAAAGTAGAGGAAAAGGAGAGTCAAAGCCTCTGCGTGTGCTGCTCTGTTGAGTTCGTCAAGATTGAAGGAGAAGAACTGAGTGTGCAAAGAGGAAGAAGTTGAAGGAGAAAAGCTTCGAAGTCGAGTCCGAACTCTGCTTACAGAGGAAGGAGGATTGGCTTCATGCACTGTTACCATACTTGCGTGCAGTGGAAGATGAATTCGGCCGAGAAGAAAAAGATGACGGATAAGAAGTCGAAGGGGGTGGAAAAGCTTGCGTGGTCGATTGTTGGTTAGGGTAGAGCTGAACTTATGTGTGCGCTGCTCAGTCGAGTTCCACCGAGCCACGAAGAAGAAAAGAAGAGATCAACTTCGTGCTCGTGTATGGGAAGAAGAGGAGAAGGGGAGCTGAACTCGGGCGTGCATGAGCTTAGGGTTGCTGATCGAAAGTTATAAGGTAAATATTTGAGAATTTAAAAAAAGAAATNTATATATATATATATATATGTCTGCTAGGGTTTAGCTCCTCCTTGGCGATTCCCGACGGTGATTCATTGATTTCTCATTTCTCTCCGTCGTCTTCCATAACGAAGTTTCACTCGCAGACGTCCTCCAGTCGACGAGTCTACGACGCACGCATTCGATGACGTCTCACATGCTCTCGACCACGCTCGCAACTCTCGTCCTTCAGTCTCACGCTCTCGGACTCTGCAGTCGACGACTCGCGTCGTCTCTCTTCCTCTGTCGCCCTGCCCGACAGATAGTTCTTATCGGATCGCGTCTCTCACCTGCAGTCGACGGCTCGCAGCTCTACTACCTCTGAAGTTTTGCTCGCCTATTTCTAGCGGCTCCCCTAGCTGCTTTGGAGATGGAACCCACTATCCGTTCTTATGCCACTGCACTTGCCGACGACATTCCTATTCCTACTCGTGCTTCTCTTTCAGGTTCAGAGTCTGGTTTTCATATTGATAAGTCCTGTAATGTTTCTCAATCTTTTCACGACGCTCTTGAAGGTGGTGGCGATCACACCTTCATAAAAAAAATTGGAAAAAAAATGGGAAGCTTGCTCTTATTCTCACAGAGGTTGAAACCAGTACTCTCGCGTCCTTCTGGCGCTTTGCTATAGTAGGGAAATTTCTGTATGGTCACCCAAAATTGGAGATCATTCGGAATGATTTTGAGGCTATGAAGCTATTGGGCAGTTGGAATATTAGTTTACTTGACGGTCGTCATATACTGATTCAGTTGTCTCATGATGTCGATTACATTCGCATATTTTTTTGGAAAGTTGTCAGGATCGACAACCGTTATATGAAAATTTTGAAGCCGACTATTGGTTTCAATCCAAAAGCGGAGTCCCCTATCATTCCAGTTTGGATAAAATTCTCGGGGTTAAAATTACGTCTGTCAACTTGGAAATTCTCTACTTCTTAGCAACTGCTTACGGTAAGCCTCTCAGGATTGATAGTCTTACGCTTGCTGTCACCAGACCCTCTGTGGCTTGTGTGTTAGTTGAGAGAGATATCACTCAACCAACTCCAGATGAGGTGTGGATTGAAAGCACTCATAACGGATATTGACAAAAGGTTGAAATTGAATCACACCCTCCTTATTGCTCTCATTGTAGTATGTTTGACCACAACTTTATTCTTTTTGCTATCGTTTGCATTCTCATCTAAGGCTAAATATCGCTAAAGAACAACCACCTATTATCCCTGTTGAGAAGATGCAACCCAATCATCTTCCCAACACCGTAGTTCTTAAAGAAGAACAACATACTACAGCTACAGATTCAGTTGTGCTTATACGACTCACTGTTATTGAACAAGACTCACATACATGTCAAGAAACACGAGAGGGCTTTTTTGATCCAATAACAGATCAGCCGGTACAACTTGTAATTGCTTCTAATGTTCAACAATCTGCACATTTCCAACACACTTTAGAACAAGATCAGG
Source organism: Phalaenopsis hybrid cultivar (assembly GCA_002079205.1). Lineage (NCBI taxonomy): Eukaryota > Viridiplantae > Streptophyta > Magnoliopsida > Asparagales > Orchidaceae > Phalaenopsis > Phalaenopsis hybrid cultivar. Next base: position 207,158 of record JXCR01107339.1, on the reverse strand, counting down.
TGAGCCAATCCTCGGAAAGGAATGACAGGTGCATTCTAGGAGGAAGAAAAAGAATGGATGCCGACTCTAGCTCGAGAACATATTGGATGATACATTAGTTACTATTGATAATGACAATCATCTTACCAACTTATTAGCTTGCTCCTTCCCTAGAACCAGAGGCAGAGACAAAACCAAATTGGGTTGCTCTCTAGCCACCTGATACTATANCGCAGCTCTCGTATTCCACGACGCTCGCAGCTCTCGTATTCCACGACGCTCGCAGCTCTCGTATTCCACGACGCTCGCAACTCTCATCCTCCAGTCTCACGCTCTCGAACTCCGCAGTCGACGGCTCGCGTCGTCTCTCTTCCTCTGTCGCCCTGCCCGACAGACAGTTCTTCTTGGATCGCGTCTCTCACCTGCAGTCGATGGCTCGCAGCTCTACTACCTCCGAAGTTTTGCTCGCCTATTTCCAGCCTCCCCTAGCTGCTTTGGAGATGGAATCCACGATCCGTTCTTATACCGCTGCACTTGCCGACGACATTCCTATTTCTACTCGTGCTTCTCTTTCAGGGTCGGAGTCTGGTTTTCATATTGACAAGTCCTGCAATGTTCCTCATTCTTTTCACGACGCTCTTGAAGGTGGTGGCGATCACACCTTCATAAAAAAATTGAGAAAAAAATGGGAAGCTTGCTCTTATTCTCACGGAGGTTGAAACTAGTATTCTCGCGTCTTCCTGGCGCTTTGCTCTAGTGGAGAAATTTCTGTATGGTCACCCAAAATTGGAGATCATTCGGAATGATTTTGAGGCTATGAAGCTATTGGACAGTTGAAATATTGGTTTACTTGACGGTCGTCACATACTGATTCAGTTGTCTCATGATGTCGATTACACTCGCATATTTTCTTGGAAAGTTATCGGGATCGACAACCGCTATATTAAAATTCTGAAGTGGACTATTGGTTTCGACCCAAAAGCGGAGTCCCCTATCATTCCAGTTTGGATAAAATTCTCGGGGTTAAAATTACGTCTGTTTAACTTGGAAATTCACTACTTCTTAGCAACTGCTTACGGTAAGCCTCTCAGGGTTGATAGTCTCACGCTTGCTGTCACCAGACCCTATGTGACTTGTGTGTTAGTTGAGAGAGATATGACTCAACCAGCTCCGGATAAGGTGTGGATTGGAAGCACTCATAACGGGTATTGGCAAAAGGTTGAAATCGAATCACACCCTCCTTATTGCTCTCATTGTAATATGTTTGGCCACAGCTCTATTATTTGCTATCTCTAAATATCGCTAAAGAACAACCACATATTATCCCTGTTGAGAAGATGCAACCTGATCCTCTTCCCAACACCGCAGTTCCTGAAGAAGAACAACATACTACAACTACAGATCCAGTTGTGCTTATACCACTCACTGTTATTGAAGAAGACTCACATACATGTCAAGAAACACGAGAAGACTTTTTTGATCCAATAACAGATCAGCCAGTACAACATGTAATTCCTTCTAATGTTCAACAATCTGCACATCTCCAACACACTTTTGAACAAGATCAGGTGAGTCAATCCTCGGAAAGGAATGACAGGTCTATTCCAGGAGGAAGAAAAAGAATGGAGGCCGACTCTAGCTCGGAAGCATATTGGATGATATATTGGTTACTACTGACAATGACAATCATCTTACCAACTTATTAGCTTGCTCCTTCCCTAGAATATTAGCTTGCCAAAACCAAATTGGGTTGCTCTCTAGCCACCTAATACTATATATTTCAACATTTTTAGGTTTTTTCTTTATGTCTCTAATGTACTTTTCTGTATTTTCTAGTTTTGGAACCTCTTATGGTTTTGGTTTGGGCAGGGTGCCATGTTTGGGCCCTCCAACACATTATATCTGTATCTTTCTTTTGTGTTAATATATTAGCCTTTATATATATATATATATATATATATATACATATAATTTTATGTGTATGTGTGTGTTTAAATTCAAGATAAAATTTAATTTGGACTTTAATACTGTGATTTTCACTTAGAAGAAGAAGTTTATGAAGCAAGCAAGGGAGGAGATCAAACTCAAAACCTATAAGGTAAAAGCTAAGTCTTTTGTTGTTATTGAAATTCATAATATAATTAGTTAAATTAATGCTGTTAAACTTTGTTATTGTTAGAGAGCGAGGAAGAAAGTCAATAAATATTTGGGATTTGAGGAAGGCAAAGAATCCTAAAGTTAAAAGAGATTAGTGTTTTTATAATTCTTTATATTTAAATAAGATTTTCTTTAGGATATAATTCTTATAGTTGTATGTACTTTTAATTGATTTAGGTGTTAGTTAAAAAAATGAAGTAAATGGGCAAAATATTTTAAAAGTTTCTTGTAAGCAAATGTGAGTAATTATTTTTTTATGTGTTAAATTTAAAATTTTTAAATAAAGAATTTCTTTGATGCTTTAAACAATTATTTTATGCATGTTGTAGCTTAAGAATTCAAAGAAATGAACGAGAAAGAGAAATTATTGTTTAATGTTTTTAAATGTAAGTAATATAAAGGATATGAAATGATAAATAAATGCTTAAGTTATGCAAGATTACCCAAGATGATACTGGCAAGGGATGCAATATACATGTGCACACTAAATGAAATGATAAAGGTGTACCTTCGAGTATNAATGGGCAAAATATTTTAAAAGTTTCTTGTAAGCAAATGTGAGTAATTATTTTTTTATGTGTTAAATTTAAAGTTTTTAAATAAAGAATTTCCTTGATGCTTTAAACAATTATTTTATGCATGTTGTAGCTTAAGAATTCAAAGAAAGAACGAGAAAGAGAAAATTAATGTTTAATGTTTTTAAATGTAAGTAATATAAAGGATATGAAATGATAAATAAATGCTTAAGTCATGCAGGATTACCCAAGATGATACTGGCAGGGGATGCAATATATATGTGCACACTAAAGGAAATGATAAAGGTGTACCTTCGAGTACAATTTGAGGGTGCTTTTGGGTGTGACGGTAATGCTGTGATGACTATTAAAGATATTAAATTGATAAATACTTCAAATGAAATGGAATGAATAAATTTACTATTTTAATGAAATTAAGTGTATTTCTTTTGGTCATTCATGCATAGCATAACATAATAATTTAATGCATATTATGTTGTAATTACTCATTAACTTATACTTATAATTGCAAATTAATATTTTCTTTTGGAAAATGAAAGTTTTAAGTTGATGTCTCATAGGAGAGACTTTGTTTACCAGTGAAGGACCACTGCTAGGTGTATTTCTTATGATAATAGTTTCTCTTTACTATTTTTTTCAGACATCGATATGCTCTTTAGTACTGCTTTAGATGTTATTTTTAGATATTGTTTTTGGATGCTTTAGATTTTATTGCACTTTGTGGATCAGTGACTTTTTAATGTGTTAGAAGTTTTCAAAATGTGAATAGTTAAATGTTAATACCATCTGACTACTATTCTTGACTTAGTAAGTTCTAAACATCGGATCGAGTTGTGACAAAAATAGTATCAGAGAGATTATGTTTGATCATGATATAAAAAACCATTAGGATAATGATTAATTTAATTCATAAGTAATATTGATAAAGAATTAAATTATATCTAATTATAATATTTATTGTGTTATTTTAGAAATATGAAATATCGGGGAGACCAAACTGAAGAAGATGTTGTAGAAGTTAATGCACCCCCACAGATTACTCTGAATACTGATGTTTTTACTAAGATGATGACTGCATAATCGCAGTTGATTAAGAGTTCTCAGACTCAAGTCAGTTCGAGTTGAGGGGGTCAAATGGATAAGTACTTGAAATTATTTCAAAACATGAGACCACCTCTCTTTTCTGGAGGAAGAGGTCCCGTGAATGCTGAAAACTAGCTGCTGAGAGTGGAGAAGTTCCTGGATGGATTTTATTGTCCTTCAGAGAGGATGGTTACACTGGCCACATTTACATTAGAGGGAGCAGGGAGATGGTGGTGTGGACAGCTGCAAGAGAAATTTGGGTGTAGTGCCAGTCACATGATTCAACGGGTCGAGTTCGTGAGCATCTTTAGAGACTGGTCCATACCCTTGTCTGCCAGAAGACAGATCCAGGACAAGTTTGTCAGGTTGGTACAGGGTGATTGATCTATTATGCAGTATGAAGCTAAATTCACCATGCTTTCTAAGTATGCATTTCAATTGATTCCTAATGCATTGAATTGCCACCGATTTTGACTGGGCTTAGAGATGAGCTTAGAAAACTATTAATTTCTCTTGGATTCAATGATTATTTTATTTTGGTGGAGAGAACTAGCACATAGCTAAATCTAGAGGCTACTCAGAGGAGGGATATTCAGAAAAGAAGAAATTCAGAGAGATCTTGGTTTCCTCAAGACCCTCAGAGGCTGTCCTTTCAGTCAATTGGTACAAGTGCTAAGAAGGCTAGATCCAACAGCATTGACATTCAATTTGAAGTGAAGAAATGTGACAAGTGTGGAAAGTCTCATAAGGTTGAGTGTCTATCTGAATCCAACACTTGCTTTTGGTGTCACCAGCCAGGGCATAAGGCGAAGAATCGCCTTAAATTGAGTCAGAAGGCTCTAGCAGATTCCAGAGGCAGTGTTGCACCACTTCAGAGGAGCTATGTAGACCCAGGACAACTGAATTTTCTGGGTCTGTGTCAAATGCAAGTCAGACAACAGATTGTTCAACTCAGAGTATATGCATTATCGCAGGATGAAGCTAAGGATTCACAGACGTCATCACAATTATGTTTTTCTTTAAAAATTTCAAGTTAGTGCACTTTAAGAATCACAGTATTCATGTCACGTCATACATAAAACAAGTAAAAAAAATTAAATATTAATAAGCTAATTTTAAATATTTATTGCGATGATTTTAATGATAAGTATCATATATCTTTAGAGTAGTCCGATAAGAGTATTATTTGATTCAGGAGCATCACATTCTTTTATAGCCTATGAAAAGGCTATATTGATGTAATAGAATGTCATTTCAATACCTGTGATATTATCAGTTCGAATGCCAAATCGTTTTTTTCTGGAAGTTGATCGATCATATGAGGTGGGGCTTATGATTGGTGGAAAGAGTTTTAATGCCCAACTTATTGTATTGCTCTTGGTGGAATTCAATGTGATTTTAGGCATGAATTGGATGTCTGAAAACTGTCACTTTTGATTGCAATAAGAAGACAGACAAAGTAAATGTATTTGGGGAGGCAGAAGTTAAATTTTTTGGTGACAGAGGATTGACATCTATGAAAGCTTGCCAATTATTCAATCATGGAAGTCATAGTTTTCATACTCAAGTAGTAGATAATTGTAAGGAAGCGAAGTTTTTGGTTGATATTACAGTGATAAGAGCATATCCAAAGGTGTTTTTGAATGATTTACTAGAACTACCACCATTGCGAGAGATTGATTTCACTATTGAGCTCTTGTCAGGTTTTGATCCTGTATCCAAGGCACACCACAGAATGACAGTTAAGGAGTTGCAGAAGCTGAAAGACCAACTACAGGAGTTCTAGATAAGGGTTTTATCAGACCTAGCACCTCACCTTGGGGAGCTTTAGTGTTATTTGTGAAGAAGGATGGGAGCTTCAGGATGACTGCAGGGAGTTGAATAAACTCCGTTAAAAATAAGCATCCATTGTCGAGGATTGATGACTTTTTTGATTAGTTGAAAGGGGCTCCTGTATTTTCAAATTTTGATTTGAGATCAGACAATCACCAGTTACGGATTAGAGAAGAAAAATACTTTCAGGACTAGATATGTGCACTATGAATTCATGGTGATGCCATTTGGACTGACAAATGTTCCAACAGTTTTCATGTACCCGTTGAATAGGATCTTCAGACAATTTTTGGACACTTTTGTGATCGTCTTTATATATGATATTTTGGTGTATTCGAGGGATGAAGTTAGTCATATTGGTCATTTACATGCTGTGTCATACTGGTCATTTACACACTTTATGTCAAATTTTCTAAATGTGAATTTTGGTTTAAAAATGTGGCTTTACTTGGGCACATTATCAGATGGCATATTTGTGGATCTAAATAAGGTGATGGTGATTGCAGATTGACCAAGACCTACTACTTTTACTAAGGTCAGGTGTATCCTGCGCCTGGTTGGTAATTACAAGAGGTTTGTTGAGGGGTTTTCAAAGATTGTTCTGTCGTTGTTAAGTTTGACCCAAAGGATCGGCTTGTCTCGTCTGATCGTTGTGAGGAGGTTTTTCAAAAACTGAAGACTTGCTTAATGTCTGCTTCAGTTTTGGTCATTCCTTCTGGCTCTGATGAGTTTTAAATTTTCAACAATGCATCTTTGAGGGGTTTGGGCTGTGTACTTATTCAACATGTTAGGGTCATTGCTTATGCATCACATCAATTTAAAAAATCATGAAAAGAACTATCCCATGCATGACTTGGAGCTTGTTACAATTGTTTTTGCACTCAAGATATGAAAACATTATCTATATGAAGTTAGATGTGAAGTTTTTACTGATCGTCAGAGCTTGAAGTATATCTTCACTTAGAAAGAGTTAACCTGAGGCAGAGGTGATGGCTGAAATTTATTAAAGATTATGATTTAAATAATCATTATCATCCTAGAAAGGCAAATGTGGTGGCAGATGTGCCAAGTAGAAAAGCTTCAAGTAATTTGAATTATTTATTTACTCAGCACGAGCAATTAATTAAAGATTTGAAGAGGTTGAAATTATAGTTGATTGTGGTGATGACAAAATAATTCAACTATATCAGTTGACGGTGCAACTAACTCTAAAGGGCAGAATTGAAGATTTCTTAGCCAGAGAGTGTATTCAGAAAGTTCTGGAGCAGGTTCAGACAAGCAATTTAGAGAAATATGTGATAGATCAGGCTGGTTTATTGAGGTATAAAGACAGTTTATATTCCATATATTGTTGATTTAAGACGAGAAATTCTAGAGGAAACACATTTATCTGACTACGCTATTCACCCAAAGAGCAATAAAATGTATCAGGATCCTAAAGAAGCATTTTGGTGGCCAGGATTGAAGAGAAGTGTGGCATAATTTGTGGTCAAGTGTTCTTCTTGTCAGCTAGTGAAGGCAGGGCATTAGTGTCTTGAAGGTCAGTTGCAGCCTTTACCTATTCCAGAATGGAAATGGGAGGAGATTGTGATGGATTTTGTGATGGTTTGCTTGGATTTCGTTTGGGGCGTGATGCTATACGAGTAATTGTCGATAGACCAAGTCTGCCCCTTTATTGCCTATTAGACAGATAGGTCCGGCTGAGAAGCTAGCCAAATTCAATGTTGATCAAATTATAAGGTTGCATAGAGTGTTAAAGTCTATTATATTTGACAGAGATGACAAGTTTTCTTCCAGATTGTGGAAAAATGTTCAGGAAGCTCGACTGACTTTCGGTACAGTATTTCACCCTTAAACAGATGATCAGTCAGAGAGAACCTTTCAAACCTTGGAGGAACTACTAAGATTATGTGTCCTTGACTTTGGTGGAGGTTTGGAATCACATATACCTTTAGTAAAGTTTACTTGCAATAATAGTTATTAGACTAGCATTGGTATGTCTCCATATGAACCCTTATATGGAAAGAAGTGCAGGACACCTCTATGTTGGGCTGAAACATGTGAAAGAAAGATCATTGGAGCTGATTTGGTTGATGATGCTACTGAGAAGATTAGACTGATCAGAGGTAGATTGAAGACAGTGCGGGATAGATGGAGAAAATATTATGATATCAAACACAAATCTGTTTAGTTTGAAGTTGTAGAATTTGTTTTTTTTTTAAGGTCAATCCATTGAAGGGTGTACANCTCTCTATTGAGCTCTTGTCAGGATATATATATATATATATATATATATATATATTTCTCACACATATATATATATATATATATAATTTTATGTGTATGTGTGAGTGTTTAAATTCAAGATAAAATTTAATTTGGACTTTAATACTGTGATTTTCACCTAGAAGAAGAAGTTTATGAAGCAAGCAAGGGAGGAGATCGAACTCAAAACCTATAAGGTAAAAGTTAAGTCTTTTGTTGTTATTGAAAATCATAATATAATTAGTTAAATTAATGTTGTTAAACTTTGTTATTGTTAGAGAGCGAGGAAGAAAGTCAATAAATATTTGGGATTTGAGGAAGGCAAAGAATCCTAAAGTTAAAAGAGATTAGTGTTTTCATAATCTTTATATTTAAATAAGATTTTCTTTAGGATATAATTCTTATAGTTGTATGTACTTTTATTTGATTTAGGTGTTAGTTAAAAAAATGAAGTAAATGGGTAAAAAATTTTAAAAGTTTCTTGTAAGTAAATGTGAGTAATTATTTTCTTATGTATTAAATTTAAAGTTTTTTAAATAAAGAATTTCTTTGATGCTTTAAACAATTATTTTATTCATGTTGTAGCTTAAGAATTCAAAGAAATGAACGGGAAAGAGATAATTAATGTTTAATGTATTTAAATGTAAGCAATATAAAGGATATGAAATGATAAATAAATGCTTAAGTCATGCAAGATTACCTAAGATGATACTGACAGGGGATGCAATATACATGTACACACTAAAGGAAATGATAAAGGTGTACCTTCGAGTATAATTTGAGGGTGCTTTCAGGTGTGACGGTAATGCTGTGATGACTATTAAAGATATTAAATTGATAAATACTTAAAGTGAAATGGAATGGATAAATTTTCTATTTTAATGAAATTAAGTGTATTTCTTTTGGTCATTCATGCATAGCATAGCACAATAATTTAATGCATATTATGTTGTAATTACTCATTAACTTATACTTATAATTGCAAATTAATATTTTCTTTTGGAAAATGAAAGTTTTAAGTTGATGTCTCATAGGAGAGACTTTGTTTACCAGTGAAGGACCACTGCTAGGTGTATTTCTTATGATAATAGTTTCTCTTTACTATTTTTTTCAGACATCGATATGCTATTTAGTACTGCTTTGAGATGTTATTTTTAGATATTATTGTTTCTGGACGATTTAGATTTTATTGCACTTTGTGGATCAGTGACTTTTTAATGTGTTAGAAGTTTTCAAAATGTGAATAGTTAAATGTTAATAACGTCTGACTACTATTCTTGACTTAGCAAGTTCTAAGCATCGGATCGAGTTGTGACAAAAGTAGTATAAGAGAGATTATGATTGATCATGATATAAAAAACCATTAGGATAATGATTAATTTAATTCATAAATATTGATAAAGAATTAAATTATATCTAATTATAATATTTATTTGGTTATTTTAGAAATATGAAATATCAGGGATACCAAACTGAAGATGATATTGTAGAAGTTACTGCACCCCCACAGATTACTGTGAATACTGATGTTTTTACTAAATTGATGACTGCATAATCACAGTTGATTAAGAGCTCTCAGACTCAAGCCAGTTCTAGTTGAGGGAGTCAAATGGATAGGTACTTGAAATTATTTCAAAACATGAGACCACCTCTCTTTTCTGGAGGAAGAGGTCCCGTGAATGTTGAAAACTAGTTGCTGTGAGTGGAGAAGTTCCTAGATGGATTTTCTTGTCCTTCAGAGAGGATGGTTACACTGACCACATTTGCATTAGAGGGAGCAGGGAGATGGTGGTGTGGACAGCTGCAAGAGAATTTTGGATGTAGTGCCAGTCACATGATTCAGTGGGTCGAGTTCGTGAGCATCTTTAGAGACTGGTTCATACCCTTATCTGCCAGAAGACAGATGCAGGACAAGTTTGTCAGGTTGGTACAGGGTGAACGATCTATTATGCAGTATGAAGCTAAATTCACCATGCTCTTTAAGTATGCATTTCAATTGATTCCTAATGCATTGAATTGCCACCGATTTTGATTGGGCTTAGAGATGAGCTTAGAAAACTATTGATTTCTCTTGGATTCAATGATTATTTTATTTTGGTGGAGAGAACTAAGACATAGTTGAATCTAGAGGCTACTCAGAGGAGAGATATTCAGAAAAGAAGAAATTCAGAGGGATCTTGGTTTCCTCAAGATTCTCAGAGGCTGTCCTTTCAGTCAATTGGTACAAGTGCTAAGAAGGCTAGATCCAACAGCATTGAGATTCAGTTTGAAGTGAAGAAATGTGACAAGTGTGGAAAGTTTCACAAGGTTGAGTGTCTATCTGAATCCAACACTTGCTTATGGTGTCACCAGCCAGGGCATAAGGCGAAGAATCGCCTTAAATTGAGTCAGAAGGCTCTAGCAGATTCCAGAGGCAGTGTTGCACCACTTCATAGGAGCTATGTAGACCCAGGACAACTGAATTTTCTGGGTTTGTGTCAAATGCAAGTCAGACAACGAATTGTTCAACCCAGAGTATATGCATTATCGCAGCAGGAAGCTAAGGATTCACAGACGTCATCACAATTATGTTTCTCTTTAAAAATTTCAAGTCAGTGCACTTTAAGAATCACAAGATTCATGTCACGTCATACATAAAACAAGTAAAAAAATTAAATATTATTAAGCTAATTCTATATATTTATTGCGTTGATTTTAATGATAAGTATCATATATCTTCAGAGTAGTCCGATAAGAATATTATTTGATTCAGGAGCATCACATTCTTTTATAGCCTATGAAAAGGCTAAAGTGATGCAATTGAATGTCATTTCAATACCTGTAATATTATCAGTTTGAATGCCAAATCGTGCTTTTCTGGAAGTTCATCAATCATATGAGGTGGGGCTTATGATTGGTGGAAAGAGTTTTAATGCCCAACTTATTGTATTACCCTTGGTGGAATTCAATGTGATTTTAGGCATGAATTGGATGTTTGAAAACTGTCACTTTTGATTGCAATAAGAAGACAGTCAAAGTAAATGTATTTGGGGAGGCAGAAGTTAAATTTTCTGGTGACAGAGGATTGACATCTATGATAATTACATGTATGAAAGCTTGCCAATTATTCAATCATGGAAGTCATAGTTTTCTTACTCAAGCAGTAGATAATTCTAAGGAAGCGAAGTCTTTGGTTGATATTCCAGTGCTAAGAGCATATCCGAAGGTGTTTTTGAATGATTTACTAGGACTACCACCATTGCGAGAGATTGATCTCACTATTGAGCTCTTGTCAGGTTTTGATACTGTATTTAAGGCACACCACAGAATGACAGTTAAGGAGTTGCAGAAGCTGAAAGACCATCTACAAGAGTTCTAGATAAGGGTTTTATCAGACCTAGCACCTCACCTTGGGGAGCTTCAATGTTATTTGTGAAGAAGGATGGGTGCTTCAGGATGACTGCAGGGAGTTGAATAAACTCGGTTAAAAATAAGCATCCACTGTCGAGTATTGATGACTTGTTTGATCAGTTGGAAGGGGCTCCTGTATTTTCAAATTTTGATTTGAGATCAGACAATCACCAGTTAAGGATTAAAGAAGAAAACTACTTTCAGGACTAGATACCATGGTGACGCCATTTGGACTGACAAATGTTCCAACAGTTTTCATCTACCCGTTGAATACGGTTTTCAGACAGTTTTTGGACACTTTTGTGATCGTCTTTATAGATCATATTTTGGTGTATTCGAGGGATGAAGTTAGTCAGACTGGTCATTTACATGCTGTGTCATACCGGTCATTTACACACTTTATGCCAAATTTTCTAAATGTGAATTTTGGTTTAAAAATGTGGCTTTACTTGGGCACATTATCAGATGACATATTTGTGGATCTAAATAAGGTGATGGTGATTGCAGATTGGCCAAGACCTACTACTTTTACTAAGGTCAGGAGTATCCTGAGCCTGGTTGGTTATTAAAAGAGGTTTGTTGAGGGGTTTTGAAAGATTGTTCTGTCGTTGTTAAGTTTGACCCAAAGGACCGGTTTGTCTCGTCTGATCGTTGTGAGGAGGTTTTTCAAAAACTGAAGACTTGCCTAATGTCTGCTCCAGTTTTGGTCATTCCTTCTAGCTCTGATGAGTTTTAAATTTTCAACAATGTTTCTTTGAGGGGTTTGTGCTGTGTACTTATTCAACATGGTAGGGTCATTGCTTATGCATCACGTCAATTTAAAAAATCATGAAAAGAACTATCCCATGCATGATTTGGAGCTTGTTACAATTGTTTTTGCACTCAAAATATGAAGACATTATCTATATGAAGTTAGATGTGAAGTTTTTACTGATCGCCAGAGTTTGAAGTATATCTTCACTCAGAAAGAGCTAACTTGAGGCAGAGGTGATGGCTGAAATTTATTAAAGATTATGATTTAGATAATCAGTATCATCCTGGAAAGACAAATGTGGTGGCAGATGTGCCGAGTAGAAAAGCTTCAAGTAATTTGAATTATTTATTTCCTCAGTAGGAGCAGTTAATTAAAGATTTGAAGAGGTTGAAATTATAGTTGATTGTGGTGATGACAAAATAATTCAACTATATCAGTTGACGGTGCAACTAACTCTAAAGGGCAGAATTGAAGATTTCTTAGCCAGAGAGTGTATTCAGAAAGTTCTGGAGCAGGTTCAGACAAGCAATTTAGAGAGATATGTGATAGATCAGGCTGGTTTATTGAGGTATAAAGACAATTTATATTCCATATATTGTTGATTTAAGACGAGAAATTCTAGAGGAAACACATTTATCTGACTACGCTATTCACACAAAGAGCAATAAAATGTATCAGGATCTTAAAGAAGCATTTTGGTGGCCAAGATTGAAGAGAAGTGTGGCATAATTTGTGGTCAAGTGTTCCTCATGTCAGCTAGTGAAGGCAGGGCATCGATGTCTTGAAGGTCAGTTGTAGCCTTTACCGATTCCAGAGTGGAAATGGGAGGAGATTGCGATGGATTTTGTGATGGTTTTCTTGGATTTCGTTTGGGGCATGATGCTATATGAGTAATTGTCGATAGATTAAGTCTGCCCCTTTATTGCCTATTAGACAGATAGGTCCGGCTGAGAAGCTAGCCAAATTTAATGTTGATCAAATTATAATGTTGCATAGAGTGTCAAAGTCTATTATATTTGACAGAGATTGTAGGTTTTCTTCCAATTTGTGGAAAAATGTTCAGGATGCTCGACTGACTTTCGATACAGTATTTCACCCTTAGACAGATGATCAGTCAGAGAGAACCTTTCAAATCTTGGAAGAACTACTAAAATTATGTGTCCTTGACTTTGGTGGAGGTTTGGAATCACATATACCTTTAGTAAAGTTTACTTACAATAATAGTTATTAGACTAGCATTGGGATGTCTCCATATGACCCTTGTATGGAAAGAAGTGCAGGACACCTCTATGTTGGGCTGAGACATGTGAAAGAAAGATCATTGGAGCTGATTTGGTTGATGATGCTACTGAGAAGATTAGACTGATCAGAGGTAGACTGAAGGCAGTGCAGGATAGATAGAGAAAATATTATGATATCAAACACAAACCTGTTTAGTTTGAAGTTGTAGAATTTGTTTTTTTTATGGTCAATCCATTGGAGGGTGTACAATGTTTTGAGAAGACATGAAAATTCAGCCCCCTGAGTTGTTGGTCCATTTGAGATTGTGGAGAGGATTGAGAAGGTAGAGCTTATAGATTGGCTTTACCTGCTCATATGTAGAGAGTGCATAANTGGTCCATTTGAGATTGTGGAGAGGATTGGGAAGGTAGAGCTTATAGATTGGCTTTACCTGCTCATATGTAGGTAGTGCATAGTGTTTTCCACATTTGTTTACTGAGGAAGTATATTACAAATGAAGTCTATAGGATGAAAGCAGACTCTGTTGATATTCAACCTGATCTGACTTATGCTGAAGAGTCTGAAAGACTTCTGGATTATGATGTGAAGAAGTTGCGGAACAAAGAGATCCATTTATGAAGATTTTATGAAAGCACGGGTCGAAAAAGGATGCCAATTGGGAAATGGTCTCTGAGATGCAAGGAAAGTATCCACAACTTTTCAATTGAGGTAAGTTCACTTTCATGTTTATTTTCAAATATCGAGGATGAAATTTTATGAGGGGATATTGCAATAATAGAAAGTTATAATAATAATAATAATAAAAATAATAATAATAAAATAGNTGATCTGACTTATGCTGAAGAGTCTGAAAGACTTCTGGATTATGATGTGAAGAAGTTGCGGAACAAAGAGATTCATTTATGAAGATTTTATGAAAGCACGGGCGAAAAAGGATGCCAATTGGGAAATGGTCTCTGAGATGCAAGTAAAGTATCCACAACTTTTCAATTGAGGTAAGTTCACTTTCATGTTTATTTTCAAATATCGAGGATGAAATTTTATGAGGGGATATTGCAATAACAGAAAGTTATAATAATAATAATAATAATAAAATAATAAAACAGATACCACAGGTTACAGACACATCCTCTCAGATCAAACATATCGCTATCACTCGATCGTCTCTTCATTCAAACCATCGAACATAAGAGAGCAATAAGAGACAACGATAGAGAATGAGACAAAGAAAAACCAAGAGATCAAAAGAGGGAAAGATTGTGTGTGCCCTAGCCGAAGAAGTAGGAGGAAGAAGGTAACCTTCATTCTTTTCTCACAAGAGAAAGTAGAGAAAGAGAAGGAGAGTCAAAGCCTCTACGTGCGCTGCTCTATTGAGTTCGTAAAAGAACCGAGTGCGCAAAGAGGAGGAAGAAGAAGTTGAAGGAGAAAACCTTCGAAGTTGAGTCTGAAGTCCGCTTACAGAGGAAGGAGGATCGGCTTCGTGCACTATTATCGTGCTTACGTGTGGTGGAAGACCAAGTTGGCAGAGAAGAAGAAAACGATAGATAAGAAGAAGTCGAAGGGGGAGTAAAAGCTCGCGTGGTCGAGTGTGGGTTAGGGCAGAAAAGAAGAGATCAGCTTCGTGCTCACGTGCAGGAAGGAGAGNACTATTATCGTGCTTACGTGTGGTGGAAGACCAAGTTGGCAGAGAAGAAGAAAACGATAGATAAGAAGAAGTTGAAGGGGGAGTAAAAGCTCGCGTGTTCGAGTGTGGGTTAGGGCAGAAAAGAAGAGATCAACTTCGTGCTCACGTGCAGGAAGGAGAGAAGGGGAGTTGAACTCAAGCGTGCATGAGCTTAAGGCTATTGGTCGAGACTTATAAGGTAAATATTTGAGAATTTTAAAAAAATTAATTCGTATAATACTATATATATATATATATATATAGAAAAGCCCAAGGGCTAATTTTATTGAAATAGAAAAGATACATAAATGTTGTATGAGAGGGCCCAATAGAGACACCCTACCCATATGATACCAAGTACAGTAATATCCCAACTAAAAGATACAGAAAAACTCAAAAAATTAAAATTTGCAGAAAACAAGTAGCTAGAGACGAGTCAGTTTAGTCCTGCATCTTTCTCTAGTTTTAGGAGCGGAGTCAGATAACAAACTTTGAAGTGTCGTGCCATTGCCATGAGTAACCAAAGAATCATCCATTAAGTTTCCAAGTTGGAGTGTGCCCCCAACNAATAGAAAAGATACATAAATGTTGTATGAGAGGGCCCAATAGAGACACCCTACCCATATGATACCAAGTACAATAATATCCCAACTAAAAGATACAGACAAACTCAAAAAATTAAAATTTGCAAAAAATAAGTAGCTAGAGACGAGCTAGTTTAGTCCTGCATCTTTCTCTAGTTTTAGGAGCGGAGCCAGATAACAAACTTTGAAGTGTCGTGTCATTGCCAGAAGTAACCAAAATATCATCTATTAAGTTTCCAAGTTGGAGTGTGCCCCCAATNAATTCATTAAATCATACTTAATAGCATCTATTTATTTAGCAAAATATTTTATATAAATAAACACACAAACTCACCTTACCAAAGTTTGCTTAGATCAATCTCTCTCCTCTTTTAGCTCGCACACTTCACCAACTTCTGCTTCCAAGTCAAAAATTTCTATATTTTGAGTCATGATTTAATTCGACTTCCTATTAGTATTACATATATAAACGCACACACAAAGATATGTGTGTGTATGTGTGTGCGCGCGGGGGCAGATATATATATATATATATATTTATATATATTATAGAAAGCCCAAAAAAGCTAATATATTAACCAGAAAGAAAGATACAGATACAATGTGTTGGAGGGCCCAAACATGGCACCCTGCCAACACCAAAACCACAACGGGTTCCAAAACTAGAAAATACAGAAAAATATATTAGAGACATAAAGAAAGTCTAAAAATGTTGAAATACATAGTATCAGGTGGTTAGAGAGCAACCCAATTTGGTTTTGCCTCTGCCTATGGTTCTAGGGAAGGAGCAAGCTAATAAGTTGGTAAGATGATTGTCATTGATAATAGTAACCAATGTATCATCCAAAATGTTTNATAGAAAGCCCAAAAAAGCTAATATATTAACCAGAAAGAAAGATACAGATACAATGTGTTGGAGGGCCCAAATATGACACCTTATCCACACCAAAACCACAAGGAGTTCTAAAACTAGAAAATACAGAAAAGTATATTAGAGACATAAAGAAAAAGCCTAAAAATGCTAAAATACATGGCATCAGCTGACAAGAGAGCAACCCAATTTGGTTTTGCCTCTGACTCTGGTTCTAGGGAAGGAGCAAGCTAATAAACTGGTAAGATGATTGTCATTGCTAGTAGTAACCAATGTATCATCCAATATGTTCCCGAGCTAGAGTCGGCCTCCATTCTTTTTCTTCTTCCTGGAATAGACCTGTCATTCCTCTTCTGAAGATTGACTCACCTAATCTTGTTCTAAAGTGTGCAGGAGATGTGCAGATTGTTGAACATTAGAAGCAACTACATGTTGTGCCGGCTGATCTGTTATTGGATCAAAAGACCCCTCTTGTGCTTCTTGACATGTATGTGAGTCATCTTTAATAACAGTGGGTGGTATAAACACAACCGGATCTGTAGTTGTATTATGTTGTTCTTCTTCAGAAACTGCGATGTTGGGAAGAGAATCGGGTTGCATCTTCTCAATATGGATAATAAGTGGTTGTTCTTTAGCGATATTCGACCTTAGATGAGGATGCAAACGATAGTAAATAGTAGAGTTGTGGACAAACATACTACAATGAGAGCAATAAGGAGGGTGTGATTTGATTTCAACATTTTGTCAATACTCGTTGTGAGTGGTTCCAATCCACACATCTTCTGGAGCTGGTTGAGTGATATTTCTCTCAATTAACACACAAATCACAAAGGGTTTGGTGACAGCAAACGTGAGACTATCAACCTTAAGAGGCTTACCGTAAGTCGTTGCTAAGGAGTAGAGAATTTCAAAGTTGAACATATGTAATTTAATCCCGAAAAATTTTATCCAAACTGAAATGATAGGGGACTCCGCTTTTGGGTCGAAACCAACAGTCCATTTCAGAATTTTCATATTACGGTTGTCGATCTAGATATCTTTCCGAGAAAAGATGCGAGTGTAATCGACATCATGAGACAACTGAATCAGTATGTGTCGACTGTCAAGTAAACCAATATTACAACTGCCCAATAGCTTCATAGCATCAAAATCTTTCCTAATGATCTCCAGTTTTGGGTGACCATACAAAAATTTCACTACTAGAGCAACACGTCAGGAGGATGTGAAAGTACTGGTTTCAACCTCTGTGAGAATAAGAGTAGACTTTCCACTTTTTTCCTCAGTTTTTTTATGAAGGTGTGATCGCCGCCACCATCAAGAGCGTCGTAAAAAGATTGAGGAATATTGCTTGACTTGCCAATATGAAAATCAAACTCTGAACCTGAAAGAGGAGCACGAGCAGGAATAGGAATGTCGTCGGCAAGTGCAGTGGCATAGGAACTGATTATGGATGTCATCTCCAAAGCAGCCAGGGGAGCCACTGGAAATAAGCGAGCAAAACTTCGGAGGTAGTAGAGCAGCGAGCCGTCGACTGCGGGTGATAGACGCGAGCCGAGTAGGAACTGTCTCGGGCAGGGCGACAGAGGAAGAGAGACGACGCAAGCCGTCGACTGTAGGAGAATGCGAGAGTCCGAGAGCGTGAGACTGGAGGACGAGAGTCGCGAACGCCGTAGAGTACAAGAGCTGCGAGCGTGGTCGAGAGTAGGTGAGACGACGTCGAGTGCGCACATCGTGGCTCGTCGACTGGAGGACGTTTGCGAGAGCGTGAAACTTCATCGCGAGAGACGACGGAGAGAAATGAGAAATCAATGAATCACCGCTGGGAATCGCCAAGGAGCGAAACCCTAGCAGACACCGATGCCGACACCATTGATATATATATACATATTATGGCGTCGGTGGCGTGCAACTCTGCTAGGGTTTCGCCTGATTACGATTCCCTACGTTGAATCGTTCGGCTTTCAATCCATGTGTTGGACGACGAAAGTCTTCTCATACTCGACAACGAAGGGATTCTCCTTAGTTGTTTCACATGTCGTCTCTCCCCTAACGCATTCGCACCATCATCTCGTCCTGCCCAACGACGAAGGGCTTCGACTCGTCTGTTCTGTCGTCTCTACGGTTTGGCGATTCATGTCTTCTATGCTTAGGCTTTCGCACATCATCTCTCTATCTGTGCGGTTGTTCCTAGTCGAGCTGCGCCTGTTCCTCGGTTCGGCTTCTGCGGCTTCTCCCTGACGTCTTCGACTAGTTTTTTTTTTCTCTGCTCGACTTGACAGGACTTTTCCCTGCAGTGATGGAGCTCCTTTCTTTTGCGGTTAAGCTTGACCCACGTGGTGGGTAATCCTCAAGTAGAGTCAGCGGCTGTCTTCCCCTCAAGCTAAAAGGAGTATCGTGATGGTACAGGTGACGGCCCCTTTATTAAGAATGCAAGTAGAAAAACTGGAAAATCAACACTTTTTTTTAGTTAGAAATTTCAACCAATACTGAGAAATTCAAGTTCGCTCTTATTGAAAAATTTCAGTAGGAGTACCCACCTATGGAAGTTATCAGGAAAAGTTTTGATGATCTCAAACTAGCAGAAAAGTGGAAAGAGAGTCTCATGGATGGGAGACATATGTTGATTCAATAAACCGTGGCTGAAAACTACACTAGGATTTTCTCCAAAAAAAAATATCTTAATATTGCAAGCAAATCAATGAAGTTACTCAAGTGGTCTCCTAATTTTGACCCCAATCATGAATCTCCCACTGTACCAGTATGGTTTAGTCTACCTGGTCTCAAGCTGCACTTTTTTCATCATCAGGTTCTTTACTCTAGTAAAGGGTCATACTTGGGGACCCTATAAAGCTAGATCTACCCACTTTCAACCTAACCAGACCTTTTTGTGGCCAAAATACTTGTGGAAAGACATATTACTTTACCTAATGTTACTGAAGTCTGGTTGGACACAACTCATAATGGATATTGGCAACAAATCGTCATGGAGCATAAACCTCCTTATTGTTCTCATTGTAAGATTTTTTGGCATACCCTTGATAAATGCCATAAACTTCATCCTAATTTGAAATTTAAAGATCAAGTGAATAAGGATGAATCTAACCTGCCTTGGACATATCTGCTCTGCCTGGAGAGAAAACTACCACAAAACAAGATTTGGTGTCCGACTTAATTGCCCCTGCGGATCCCCCCTCTGAAAATATTGTATCTGTGATTCATATGAAACTGGATGGCTTTCCTGACCAACCTACACTTTCAAACCCTATTGAAAACAGAACTGAAGGGTCTCTACCTACACGGACTGTTAATCAGGAGAACCTTGCAACTCCCCATCTTCAGGAAGTATCAAAGGTAGAGGTGACAACACATACCTCACATACAATAAAATCTATTGTGGGTACAACTGTTGGCAATCTTTTTACTATAACACCACCACCTCATACGAATCAGCAACAATATTCGGAAGAGGAATGACAAGTTTACACTTCCAGGAGGAAGAAGAAGAATGAAGATCTACTTAAGCTAAGAAATCTAATGGATGATACTCTGATTACTTTGGGCAATAGTACGTACCTCACGAAATTGTTAGTTGTACCCTTCCGAGAACTAGAAGCAGAAACAAAACTAAATTGGGTTGTCCCTATTGATCTTATATGTACCATCTATTTTTTGGTTTTTATTTTTCTTTTGTGTGTTGTATCGTGTGGGTTGGGTGCCTATTTGGACCCACTCATACAACATATATGTACCNTATAAGTTCTTATCTTCTGATTGAAGGGACTTTTACTTTGTTTTGAGTGCTATGGAGATTTTAATCTCTTGGTTCTGCCGAATGAAGTGTTGTATCATTTTTCTTTTACAAATGTTGTGTTTGTAACTTGTATAGGAAAAAGTGGTGAACCACCTCGACATCCAAATCGGGTCACTATGTCGTTTGTGATACTGGAGCCGAATGGCCAAACCACAAAGAAACACAAATATTATTATTGAAATTAAAATCGGTTACGACTCTTCAAAACATGAAATAAATGAGAAACAAACACAAAAACACAAGCCAACACCTCGAAAGTATGCCCCCAGGGCAGTGGAGGTTGGCCCAGTGGATCCAAAAGCTTGGGGCAGCAAGCTTGAATGCGGGAGAGGGGCCGGCAGAGATTGAAAGGTGAACTAGAGGAGGGGAAGCAGGTTAAGGTGGCAGGAAGGTTTGTTGGGCGGCTGGGAGGTAGGCTGAAAGGTGGGGTGGCAAGCTGTGAAGGTGGGACAACAGCGCGGTGGCCGCAACTTTCTAAATGCTCGATTTCTAATTTAATTTTTATATCTTCTCTTTTGTCGTAGTTATGAACGCAAGTATACGTATCGCTCAAATAATACAGGGNGGAATCCAACACAAACCCTAACTCTCTCACACTCTCCAAACAAGATGAAACACACTCCCCTACACTCACACCACTGAATTCGGGCACCAAAAGTAGTTTAAATCTGTTTAGAACAAATTCCCCAAGAGATTTCCCAAGCACCCCTTTAAAATCTGTCCAAATACATTGAATTTGGGCATAAGTCGGCTTTGGGTGTCGGCAACGCTCAATTATTCAAATCATCCCATACTATCTGGAAATGGGCGTCGTCGGCGCCAGTAGGCAGTTTTGGCCACTTTGTCTCTTTTTGCTCCAAATTCGTTCCTTTTTTGCTTCATTTGGCTCCAAACACCTAAAATCGTCATACCTGCAACAAAACATGAAAATATATTCCTTTAAAGTGCAATATCACCAAAAATGAGTAAAAATACATATAAGAAATCCAACATATTTTTGGTGTGTCACGGGGAAGGCTTGTCAGCACTTTCAGAGGGTTGACAACGAGCAAGAAAGTGCTTGCAACGATGGGGAAAGCCTGGACAGCAAGGTAGACTGCTGGAAGTGGGTCGGTTGAGTGCTGGGAGAAATTCTGGGAAGGTGGACAGCAAGATTGGGTTGTTCAGGAAGGGCGGCTGAGTATTGGGATGAAGCATGGGGAGTTGGGTCCTTGCTGGGAGAAGACTGGCAACAAGTTGGAGGGAGGACAGTAGCCGACGGTTGTTGGGGAAGAGGTGTGCTGGCCAGGTGTAGGGCTCGGAAGCGGGTGGACAGTAGTAGGAAGGGTGGAAGGATGGATAAATATCTTGGCAGGGTCTATCTATAGTCGGACACCACCCGGAACAGTAGAGACGATCACCACCTCAAACAAGGGACAGCTGGAGCACTACCTTGACGTTGAATATAGCCCTCCAAGGAAAAAATATCAAGACTAAAACCTGAATTCAAATATCAAAATAAGATCCTCTAACTCTAAGCACATCCCCGTCTATTTATAAAGAGTTTTGACCTATTTTCAAATATTGGAAAGAGTTTCAAAATAAAAAAAGGAGAATAAAAGGATTTCAGAGTATTGGAAAGGCTTTTAAAATAAGTTTGAAGGAAAAAAGAGATTTTAGATTTTAAGAAAAGCTTTTAAAATAAGCAAGGAGAATAAAATAAAATCAAGATTCATATTTTAAGAAGGGAATTAAATTTATAAAGGAGGCCTAGAAAGGAAAATAAGAAAAGAATGCAAGGGAAGAAAAGGAAAGAAGGACAAAAGGAAAGAAGGACAAAAGAAAAGGAGGGAAGGGGAGGGGAAAAGAAGGGAAAAAGGAAAGGCGGGAAGAGAAGGAGTCGGCAGTCCCCCTCCCATGAGGATTGGCCGGTCCTCCCCAGAGCCCCACGTCAGTTTGTTTCACTGTTTTCAGCTAGGACAACCGCCATATAGCCTAAATCTACCACCCACCAGCAGATTTTAACACATCCACTTCCAAACATCGTCGACCGCATCTTATCATTCCACAACCACTACCCCACTAAAGGTTTGTTTGGGGGCAACTACGTATTATTGTTAGAGAGTTGATGGTGAAACAGTGTGTTTATTTGAATGATTCGTCATGTTGCAAGTTTTCTAAAAAAAATTGTTATGCCCTTATATGTATCTGTTAGTCGTAAGTACGCAATTTCAAGAATAATTCAAACATAACAACAGCATAACCCCAGTGCAAGAATTCATTGTGATTCCAAACACACAACCATATCTATATTGTGGCATCTCGTTTCATCTACTTGAGAGAGCTGAAGAGAGGGAGAGGAAGCAAATAGTTCTAGAAATGAAAGTGGAGGTAGAGGCAAGATTGAGAGTGGGAGAAGAACAAGAAGTCGAAATTTAAAAGGTAAGTTTAAGAATTTAATTAGGTTAATTAATAAAAAAGTTATATGTATGTATGTATGATATAATATATATATATATATATATATATATATATATATATATATATATATATATATATATATATATATATATATATATATATA